>JANTPZ010144789.1:0-29524 GCA_025593235.1 Vachellia pachyceras | reverse complement strand
ATGTATAGGTTTGGGTGCTTTAGTCTCTTACCTTGTGAGTTCTTGAGACTTTTCTCTTCTTGCTTCCATGAAAATGGAGTCTCCTCTTCACTTTTCCAGCTGCAAAATGACGTGAAGAATGGCTGGAGATGGAGGGAATTATGATCTTTTAATAATTCATTCATAAATGGAATGGAAGGCTAAGATTTAAGCTTGTAAAACAATCTTGATCCAAGGGTATTATTGATCCATCTTAGGAATATGTGCTTGCTTCTTATTGGCCCCCATAAAGGTGTAATGATGGCTGTCATTAAGGGGTAAAAAAATCTGTGTGGGCTTTGGTTACATTAACCAAACTGGATCCCATTCGGTTACTTTTACTGATTGCACTTTTCACGGTAAACTTAACTTTATTCCGGTAAATCTTTTTCTACTTTTCTAGAGATATTTTATTTCTCATTTAATCTCCATAATTCCATCTTGAATCTAACAAATTTATTATCCCTAAAATACCCTTTGATTACCTTAATTTTACAGGATTAATTTATCCTGTCTGAAATCCCTGAAAAAGTACAATCGGAAAGCAAAATTCTTTTAGGGACTTGAAAAATACTACATTTTTCACTGATTCTCAAGCCATTTTCCTTTCTCCAAAATTCTCTCTAGATATTTCAAAATTAATTTTTGAACTAATTATTTTTCGGGGATTTTCGGGTATTTTTCGGGCATTTTTCCCAATTTTCGGGAAACTTGCCTTAATTGTACACTGGATAATAATTTTATTAAATACCATATAATTCACTGGATTTTCCATATTTTTCTCTAAATTTTTGGTGGGCTCCTTGTACCTTAAATAATTATTTTTCCCTTTTTCGCCCTTCAAAATTATATAAATAAAAATCTAATTTGAATTTGGAAAATCCGTGTTTCGTTATTGCGATCCATAAGTAAAGATCTATCTATTGGGCATCTGTAAATTTTCTGATATTTTGGTTAACTGGTTGACTTTTGACTTTGACTTTGACTTTTCCTTTGTCAAATGACCAAAATGCCCTTCAACTTTCTCATTATTAGCATTTTGCCCTTACTTTCTCTACTTTTTCCAAAATTACTATTTTGCCCTTACTTTTGATACTGAAAGACCTTTATGCCCTTTGTCTTTTATTAAACGACATATGGGTCCCTTCCTATAAGGTTTCCCATCCTCATTTTGCTTCTAGGGCAAATATACTGAATTTTGGAATTCACACGGAACTCCGTGCCTGAACTTTGGCCCTTAATCTTTCTTTCTTTTTGAGCCATCTACTTCTCGTCTCTAATTCATCATGTTAATCCTCATATTAGCCTTTATTTCACTTAGCATGAAAATTATGGATATTACACTAGAGCAGTTGTTCCCAAATGCAGCAACAGGTGTCGAATGGTCGAGTGCGTTGATAATGACCATTTTAGATCTTGAAATCGAGAGAGCTGTAAAGTTTCATATTTTATGTTTCCCTATCCCAAGTTTTCCCGTATTCCTAACAAGGTTGAGCCCTTGTGTTTAAAATGTTTTTGGACGACTGAGTATTAAGACTGCTACTATGTAAAAAAGATGTATATGTAAATATATAATTATGGTGTATTGTTTGCTTAGTATAATGGCGAGCAAGGAAGTTATGATATTGATATAGCTGTTTATTTTAAAGAATTGAGAAGAGTAAAATGGTGAGAACCACATAACCCAAAATGTTGAAGGACAATGGGTTAGGCTGTATAAGACAACCTAATGCAAGAGATACTGAGACTCACCAAATAGCAAAGAGTCATGGAACAATTAAGAGAGAGAACCTAGCTCGCCAAGAGCAAGAAAGGATAGTAAACAGAGAAACTACCATACAGGCAGTAGTAGTGATAGCCTTAGCTGACGAGATCCATAATATTCTACAACCAGGGTCAGCATATTCCAATATCCCCTCTAGCTCCAATTAGGGTAAGATAAAAGAGATGATGTCCAGTATTGGGTTAATCAATTAGTAAAAATAACCCATTCATTTTTAAAGGATCCCTAGACGTCCAAGTCCCAGAAAAGTGGATCACACAACCTGAAAAGATTTTCAAGGTGATGAGCTGCCCTCAGAAATAAAAGCCCAGCTGGCTATTTATAAACTGGAGCAAGAGGCGGATAGAAGATGATGGAATACAGAGCTATGGATGTTTCCAAAACGGATATTATGAGTTCTTAATGATACCATTTGGATTGACGAATGCCCTGGCAGTTTTCATGAATTACATGAACTTTGTCTTTCGGCAATACCTGGATTAGTTTATCGTAGTCTTTATAGATGATATCCTAGTGTACTCCCAATCTTTAGAGGAACATGAAAGGCATCTGAGAATTTTATTAACGACTTTGAAAGAAAAACATTTATATGCTAAGCTTAGTAAGTGTGAGAGCTGGATATCAGAGTCCTAGTGCACTTGGTCTCTCAGGAAGGAGTTGCTATTAACTACGCCAAAGTAAAGGTAGTACCGACACGGAATCGACCTAGGATAGTAACAGAAGTGAAATTCTTATGGTACCTGATCTCTCAGGAAGGAGTCGTAGTAGACTACGCCCAAGTAAGGGCAGTACTGAGATGGAATTTACCTATGATAGTAACCAAAGTTAGGAGCTTTATGGGCCTAGCGGATTATTACGGATGTTTTATACAAAATTTATCTCAGATTGCCTTACGGCTGACTAAACTCACTATAAAGAACCATTCTTTTTCGTGGGATGAGAAATGTGAGGCCAGTTTTCAAGAGTTAAAGAGAAAGCTAAACTGGGCCCCTATATTGATAATCCCTGATTCAAAGGAGACCTATGTAGTCTATAGTGATGCTAGTAAGCATAAACTGGGATATGTGCTAATGTAGCAAGGGAGAGTAGTAGCTTATGCCTCACGACAGTTGAAGCCACATGGAAAGAGTTACCCCACACATGATTTGGAGCTATCAGCGATAGTAAGCATAGATTGGGATGTGTGATAATGATTTGGAGCTAGGCCAATTATGAAAGTGAGAGATAAGACTCTCCTTGCCACTTCTAATTGAATAAGAAAGCTAAGAAAGGTTACCTGAATGGGACAAGATACATTATATTACGATAAGAAGAGGAAGTACCCAACAAAAAGCTTTAGCCAAAAAGTATCTCTTTAGTTTGGGGCGGTGATTTTTCCTATGCCATCACCGTAGTTAGGTGAAATGCTGCAATTAGGCGTATGTTGACTAAAGTTGCCGCGGTTAGGCAAGTCGCCGTAGTTAGGCGAGCTACTTCCTGGTAGACAGGGAGAAGGCATATTCCCGATAGACAGGAATTGAACAGTGCTCTAATGGAAAATCATTGTGATCTTCTTATGTTGTCCCACGAGAAATAAAAGAGTAACAGTAAGGCTATGGAGTAAACCATTCTCAATACGAAAGGAGAGAAATAAAGTAGATAGCAGTCAGGGGTAGAATTCCTTGAGAAGTTTGAGTACCAGATAAGCAAGTGAGAAGAGCATAATGCTAATCCTCTTTCTCTGCAATGTATTAGTAAAGATTAAAGAAGTAGTAAGGATTGTTGAATCTTGAGACATAGTAGATTGGCATAGAATAGACATTGAAGAAATTAGCCAAAGGAATGAATCAACGTCTGAGAATTCAAGAAGCATAGCAAACAGAGATGTGGCCTGAGAAGGTTAAGCTAAGAAGCACGAAAGGAAAAGATAAGTTCTTGAAAAGTGCTAGAGCAACAAAAGGGAATAAGCAAGATCTCAAACGACAGTGCTGGTTTCTATGATTAGTCTTGGGAAATTATCAGTCTAGTTTCACTAGGGATAGATAACTTATTCTTAACCCATGTCCCAAATCTAAAGGTTTCTAAAGAGCAAGATGACTTCCTTAATAATGTTATGAGGTGAGGGTCAGAGACCAAGCCTACAAAATGATGCTGATATGCATAAGGTCATAATGGACCTCAGTAAAGGAGCCTATAAAGAGGCTCAGAGTCAGAAACATGAGGCTGCTCTTAGAACACGAGAATGAGATGACCAGGAATAGGCTCAAGATAAGAAAATGTCCTCACGATGAATAACTAGTACAGAGAGAGTACCTTTAACTATTTCCTTAGATAGGCCAACTGTAAATTAGAGTAACCTTATTCGAATCCCTAAAAAGGGAAAGTAAAGAAAGATAAGTACATAATAGAGCTATAAGTCCTGAATGAGTATAATCAGGCCAGCTAAAGAGTAAGATGAGTTGAAGAAGCAAAAGAATGTTAGAAAGTTTCAAAGATTGGAACTTAAAGTCTCTAGCATAAACACGAGTAGATAATCATGAGGCTACTTAAATGATGAGAGATCTAAATAGCAAAGTAAAAGTTTCCCTGAACTATGAAAGCAACAAAGAGCCAAGAGAAGTAAAAAATCTTAAAAGTTCCCTAATGGAGTGCTAAAATTCAAAATGCTAAAATTCAGCAAAGAATGATATATCTCTCCAAAGCTTATTATGAGGCTATGAGTATGAAGAAAAGAGAATAAGAAAATCCATTTTGATTAAATGAACTCACCTAGTAATGAAAGGGAAAATACTAAAGAGTGAGTTAAGGGTAAAGATGCAGAAAGTGCCTGATAGTCAAAGTTAGCAAATAGTAAGGCTAATTAAACGAGATGACCAATCAAATGTGAGGTAGTAAGTAAGATTTTCCTCAGAAATTTTATCTTTGAAAGTGAATGGTCAATTATTAAAGGTCAAGAAACTCTAGCAAAGGAAGAGATTGGCATGATTCTGAACAGTAGTTGAATGGCTAAGAAGATAAAGCCAATAAAGATGGGACTAATGAATAAGTCAGCCATGCCAATAAGAGAGGATGACTATTAAAGTTAAGGGTGGAGATCATATATTTTTGAAAGATATCTCCAATAATAAAGATCATGTCAGTCTGCAAGGTTAAGAAGCTTAGTGAAAGAGATGTGCTGAGAATATAAAAGTTAAAGACAATAACAATCGTTTGGCTTACTCCCCAGGACGAGTAAAATGTGCTAGGAATTTCCTATTTTACATGTAAAAAGTGATCTAGCAAGAGCTAGTATATCGGATAAAGTTATGTGGGGAAACGGAATAGAAGATAAGAGCTAAGAGCTTAAAGTTATTTAACTTGAAGGTGTAAATTTCGAGGATAAAATTTATTTTAAGGGGGAAGAAAATGTTGTACCACCTCCTATTTTCCCCTATATACTTGTATTAGATCACTTTAGGACCACTTTTTGAGCCTTAGATATCAAAAGTTGGCAAAAATTGTAAACTTGAATTTTCAAAAATGGATTATGAGGTGTTGGTACTGTTCACAGGCCACTTTTCCCGATTTCTTGCCCAATTTTGAAAATTCATAATTAATTCCAAA
This sequence comes from Vachellia pachyceras, assembly GCA_025593235.1. Taxonomy (NCBI): domain Eukaryota; kingdom Viridiplantae; phylum Streptophyta; class Magnoliopsida; order Fabales; family Fabaceae; genus Vachellia; species Vachellia pachyceras. The sequence goes on along the minus strand of JANTPZ010144789.1, from coordinate 24,141 downwards.
AAAATTCAAAATGGAGTGGTTCCAATTTCTAAATTTTATTTATTAAGTGATCTATAGGGAAAAAAAATACTCATTGGTTCCAATCCTTGCCCATTTGAATCAGTTTATTCCGTAAGTTGGTAGCTCAAATGGTTACTTACAGTTTTTCCAGATTTTTCCCTTAAATTTGGAAAATCGTAACTCTTAATATACACATCCAAATTTTTCAATCTTTATATCATTGTAAAGTTTAGGATGTTTAATATTTAACTGGAAAGTTTCAACTCAATCAAAGCTTGTTTACTATTTTTATTTGATGTTTGTAACAGGTTAGTTTCCAGGGCCTTTGGAATCCATTTGTTTTGAAATCCAACTTTTCTTAAAAATCACCAAAACCTCTTTTTGGTTCATAAACCAATATGCATGATTAGTTCTTATCATTCCTTATCATTTTTAGCCCATTTCCATGCATGCATCATCACATATTTACTTACTACCTCATGTGGAGGTTTATGGATTACAAAACTACAACCACTTGTAGGTAAAGCTTATTAATCATCATATTTTCACCAAATTTATTCAATCAAGCACATCACCTTCAACCATCAATAACCTTATTCTTACCCTTGCTTGAGCCTCCACCTACATTTGTTAGTGGGGGAGAATGAGATTTTTGGAAATCTCAGTAGCAAAACTAGCTAATCAAAAACATTGTGAATGTGCATATTATAACTTTAAACAAGTGTATGAGCATACAAGACGTGACATTTCAAATTTCAATTTATAAATGCATATGTCCATAGTATAAAAGTCACATTTCATATACAAATAATGCACGTCAATAATCACAAAATCATGCATCATTCACAACCAAATTTCATAAAACATAAGTTACGATTAGTAGTCTTGCTACCTTTAAATTTGCTTTCCTTTTTACTTGAAATTCAAAGTTCTCTTGAATCCCTTCCAAGTGTGCTCTTGAGGGTCTCAAATCCCTAAAGATCATGGCGTAATACTCATATGAACATACAACCATCAAAATGCCATAAAACTTGCAAAAACACACAAAACCCCCTTTAGGTTTTTCAAGAGTCCTACAAGTTTAAGACTTGATTTTTATGACCCTTAAGGCTTCTAAAATCCATCTCTTAGCTTTAACCTACACAAACATCATTTTACAGCCATTGGAAGCATTAGAATCATCAAAATACCATCCTTCTATTTTTTTACAGATTTTCAAAAAAGAGAAGGAAGGGTTCTTGGAATTTTCAACTTTTGCTTATGAATACTTGTGTATTCTTGCTTCCAAATCATGATTCAAGAATCATATGACTCAGACACCTCTTTCACCTGCAAGGCCTCAAATGGACAGCACCTCCCACTTTCCTTAGAGTTTCCAAAAGTTTCACCAACAATCAACAACCATAACAAGCATAAACATACATCAAAAGACTTCTTAACACTCAATGAGTGTTTTGCGACCTTTAGTTTTCTCAAAATCCATCTCTTTTCATTTTGGGACTCAAGAACTCTAGTTTTTCATTCTCACCAAAGAGAGAGTTATTAAAGAATCTAAACCAATAAACTTGTAGAAGAGGTTGCAAGACTAAAGAAAATAGGTTGCTTTGGTTGGTTGTGAGCTTACCTTTGTATGTGAGCTCTCTCTTCTTCTTCTTAGGAGCAAAAATGGCATTTTCTCTTGTCTTGGATGGAGAGAAAATTTCAGACCATGAGAGAGGGAGGGAGTGCGGAAATGAGAGGAAAATGGAGGGTTTATGTAATTAAATGGCCTCTTGAAATAATAAATGGCTAGGATTTAAACTTAATGACTAAGGTTTCCTCTTTAAGCTTGAGATCTTGCCACTTTTCAAGCCCATGTGGTGAGTGAAAAAGGTGTCATAATTACTCTCAACCACCGTATTAATGACTTAGTTGGGCTGACTAGATCCATTACTGTCCAATTACTTGATCCGGTGGCACGTATTTTTGTAAAGTACTCTTTATGCGGGTAATTATCTTTTTACTTTTTCGGAGACTTTCTCTCTCATGTGGCACCATTCCCTAGGCCTTCTTGCCTAGATGGCATTATGCCTTAGCCCATAGCATCTCCAGGTTTCCCTAGTAACTTGTTAGGATTCCTCGATTTGCGTTTAACGCCGTAAAATATGCTTTCGGCAGCCAATTTGACTTAAGGGCATGGAAAAATTCTATATTTTTCCCTGATACTCCAGCCTTTTTCTGTTCTTCCAAATTCTTCCTGGATTTTCCGTAATAAATTTTCTAAGAAAATACTTTTTTTAGGCTTTCGGGCACTGTTGTTCTCTGTACTTCAAAACTACCCGCACCAGACACTGGGTAATAATTTTGTTAATTACTTTATGACTAAAATAAACTTTTCTTAGTTCGAGTCTCCAGCATTTGAGAACTCATGCTACCTTAAATAATTAGTTCTCAGTCGTCCTAAACTCTAAAATTCTTTAATTACGAAAATGCCATTACTTATCTTACTTTCTACTTATTTTCGAAAATGCCACTACCTTCTTATTTCTTTCTTAATTACCAAAATGCCATCACTTTTTCTACTCTTTTTTAATTCCAACCTTACCCTTGGTTGACTTTGACATTTTTGGCCACTTTGACTCTTTGGTCAACTTTGACTCTGTTGATTTTTGACCAAATTACCAAAATGTCTTTATTATTTGATGACATTTTATACCCTAGGTCTTTTTATTTAAAATGCCCATTTTACCCTTATTATTAGGCCAAATGACCATTTTGCCCTTTAGTCATTTCTACTTAAAATCCTCAAGACTAGGGACTTGTCGATCATCCTTTCTTGTCTATAGGTATGTTCCTTTATATTTTTCTTATTTATGGGGCTCAAATCATTTTTTAGTTCATCTGTTTGGCCTTTATTTCCATTTACAAAATTTAAAATAAAGGCCAAATCGATAAATTATAAAATGATTTAAGACCCACAGATAAGAAAAAATATATAGAAAGGAAAATGCCTATAAATAAGAAAGATGATGATCGACTAAGTCCATAAATTCTAAGTAAAAATGACAAAAGGGTAAAATGGTCATTTTGATTAAAAAGACTCAGGGCACAAAATGCCATCAAATATAAGGACATTTTGGTAATTTGGTCAAAAGTCAAAGTTGACCAATGGAAAAGTTGGAATTAAGAAAGAGTAAGAAAAGGGATGGAATTTTGGTAATTATGAAAAAAGTAGAAAGGTAGTGGCATTTTTGTAATTATGGGTAAAGTAAAAAAAGTAATGGCATTTTCATAATTAGGGAATTTTGGAGGTTTGGACGACCGAGAAGTAATTATTTGAGGTAGCAGAAGTTCTTAAATGTCAGAGATCTGAACTAAGAAAAGTTTAGATGGGTCCTAAATATTTAATAAAATTATTATCCAGTGTTTGGTAAGGGTAATTCCTTAGTTTGAAGGACAAAAGTACCCGAAAACCCTAAAAAACGGATTTTCTTAGAAAATTAATTACGGAAAATCAAGGAAGAATTTTGAGGAATGGAAAAGAGCTAGGGTTTCAAGACATGAAAATGGAAAAGAGAAAGTTTTAGAGGTAGTAAATGGTTGCAAGATCTTCCTTGAATAGTAAAGATCATTTTGATGTATGTATGGGTGTGGTTTCGGTTATGTGTTGAAATTTTGAAACCCTAAGGTTAGGGGGTGTCGTCCACTTTAGAGAATGATGGGGAAGAGTTGTGTTTGAGTTAAATAATGCATGGATAGTGGTTTGGAAGCATGAATATACAAGAATACATGAATGAAAGTTGAAAAATCCAAACCCTCCCTATTTCTTATGTTTTTCAAAATTTTGAAAGAAATAGAGGAAGTGGGATTTTGATGATTCAAATGCTTCCAATGGCTCTAAAATGATGTTTTGTGTATGGTAAAAATAAGGAAGGGATTTGAGAAGCATTAGAGGCCATAAAAATCAAGTTTGAACTTGTAAGGGTCTTGAAAATGCAAGAGGAATCTTTATTGCATTTTTGCATGTTTTCATGCATTATGATGGTTGTATATTCATGTTGTTATTATCATATGATCTTTAGGCATTTGAAACCTTTAAGAGAACATTTGGAAGTGATCGAAGAGAACTTTAAAGTTCAAGTAAAAATGGAAGCTAAGCTAAAACGGTAGCAAGACTACAAATCTCTACTTATGTTTATGAAAATTTGTTGTGAATGATGCATGAATTTTTATGATGATTCAAGTGGATGATATGTGTATGAAATTTGACTTTGATGCTATGGCCATATGCATTATGAAATTGTATCTTGATGTGTCACATATTGTATGATCATACAATTGCTTTAAAGTTATGGTATGCTCGTTCACAATATTTTTGATTAGTTAGTTTTGCTATTGGAATTCCCAAATCTCATTACCCACCAACTAACTGTTGATGACATATTTTGATGATAACAAAAGGATTTAAGGAATTATGAAGCTTGGATTGTTGTTGATTAAATGTTTATAATGAAACACTCAAGTTTTGTACTTCAGTAATCAAGTTTGTATGAAAGTATTAAGAATACTCAAGCATTACGTTTTAAAACTTGAGTATTGAGCCCTTTCCAAATATTAAAAATCAATACTTTTAGACAACATTCGAGCTATGATTGAAAGTGTTGAGAATACTCGAGCAATGAATGTAAATACTTCAGTACTGTAGGTTAAAATGATTATGTGTTTCAATACTCTCAGTAAATACTCAAGTATTAGGTTGAAGTGTTGTAAACACTCGAGTGATGTTTTTGAAACACTCAAGTATTGGTGCTTAAAATGTTTTACAAATGAATACTTTCATGTGAAACTCAAGTATTAATGTTGAAGTGTTGATAACACTTGAGTATTCTATTGTAATACTCAAGTATCGAGTCTTATTTTCAGAATACTACTCAACACTTGAAGCAGAATACTCAAGTTACAAATGGAAGTATTGGCAACACTCGAGCATTGATTTTGAAGACTTGAGTATTGGGTTGTTTTTCAACACTTCAGAAGCTCACTTGAAGCAATTGCACAACACTGGAGTATTGGTGCACAACACTCGAGTATCGAGATGATTTTTCAAACATTAGGCAACACTTGAAGCTGAACACTCGAGTATATAATGGAAGTGTTGTCAACACTTGAGTATTGATTTTTCAAATACGCGAGTATCAGGCTTTCTTTCTCTACCAAACACAACACTTGCATTAGGACACTTGAATAATGGGAAGAAAAGTGACAACACTTGAGTATTATGGTTTTAACACTCGAGTATTGTGGCATTTCAAAATATTTCACTTCAAGTTCTTTCCCAAACATTCGAGTACAAAAATTCAAATTTACACTCGAGCATTGAAACCAAAACTCGAGTATTACTTTATCAACGACTATTTTCTTTCTGACAGCTTTTACCTATTTTCTGCAACTTTGCTTATTTATGTTTAACAAGTTTGAATCTCACCTGCCTTCATAAATGCAGAAGTATTACATCATGGAAAGAGAAATAAAGCTGTTTATTCATCCTGGAGACAGATTGCATGAATCAGTCATCATCGTCTACACTACTGAGACATATTTAATGCAACATTAATGGTAAAGTCGAAGAGGTAATTGATGAGAGTAACGGATACTAAATTCTCTCTAATGGCAACTCCATTACTTCTCATCTATAAAAGGATTAGGCATTGATTATAGAATAGACACGAGAGATGAACATTCTGAGCATTCAAAGCTATTCATTTAATCCTTTTAACAGTCATTTTGAACTTCAGTATTTGGCCATCTACTCTTTTAGAGTGCTCATCTGAGCAATTATACATTGTAAATCTGTGAGAAACACAAGGTTGGGACCTTGTGTCATTTAGGCTAAAATTGAGTTAGAAAACAGAGGGTGAAGTACTCTGTTTTAGTGAAAAACTTGAGGGGGAGTGAGTTCCCATTTGTACTGGCTTGAGAAGCCTCATATTGCTGATAATGGATTTGGAAATCTCAGAGGTGCTCTAAGGACTGGACTTAGGTCAAGAGGACTGAACCAGGATAAATCTCTATGTTCATCTCTCTTCATTACTCTCGGTGACTTTGTTCTTACTTTTGTGATTTAAAGTTTTAAATTTTTAAAGTGACCAATTCTACCCTTCTTTGTCAAATCCTATTCTAACATTTGGTATCAGAGCAGGTCTCTTATATAAAGAACTTGACAGTTTCAAGAGAGATCCATGGCAGGATTTGGTGAACACATTATAGCTGATGGAGCATCAATAACTGGACCTCCAGCTTTCAACAGCCAGAAATTTTCTTTCTTGGAAATCAAATTTCAAAACTTTTTTTTTGCTACTGATTTTGATCTATGGGATGTTTTTGAAACAGGAAAAATTGTGCCAATGAAAAAGGACAAAGACCAACTGATTCCCAAAACTAAAATAGAGTTCGATAAAGAAGATAAGAAGTTGTTGCTGAACAGAAAGGCTGTTTTAATGCTACAGACAACATTGAATGAGGATAACTTCTTTAAAGTCTGTACCTTGCCTTCTGCAAAGTATATGTGGGATGCATTGGAAATAGCTTACTATGGAACTAAAGCAGTGAAAGAAAGCATAGTCAAAATGTTGATTATTGAGTGTGACCTACTTAGAATGAGAGATGAAGAAACCATCGCTGAATTCCAAATACGTCACACTCACCTCATAAACAAGCTGGCAGCTCTCGGTAAAACATATGATCAATGATCCCAAGTAAGAAAGATATTAAATGTTTTGTCCAACAAATGGGAAGCTAAGGTCACTGCCATTGAATAGTCCAGAGGAGAATCAATGACCTTGGTGGCAGCTCTATTTGAAAGTCTTGCTGAATATGAAAATAAGCAAAAAATTAAAAAGGAACTATCCAACATAGAAGAAAAGAAAAAGAAGGGACTGGCTCTCAAAACTATTAAAGAAAAAGAGAAAGAGTCAGAAACTGAAGAAGAAGAAGAAGAAGAAGAAGAAGAAGAAGGTGACGTAGAAGATGAAGAACTTGTAATAGTGGTCAGAAAGTTCAGAAGAATGTATCGCAAGGATCAACGATTCAAAAGGCTATTCAAAGAAGGATCAAGCAAAATAATCTGCTATGAATGCAATAAACCAGACCATGTTAAAGCAGACTGTCATCAACTTACAACTCAAAACAAAGAAAAAGAAAACGACAAAAAGAAACCAAAGTTCTTCAAGAAGAAGAAGGCATATATCTAAGGCATTTGGGGTGACAGCTCAGATGAAGATGAAAGTGAAGCTGAGAAGAAGCTAATCTCTCTACCTTGTTGCTCAGGAAGAGGACTCAGAAGCAGAAGAGGAAATTCTTGAACCTAGTTATGAAGAATTACGCTCTGAATATGATGAAATGCATGTTGAATTACTCAAATTTGCAGAAGAGTTATCCTTTCTAACAAAAGAGTTAAAGAGCTTGAAAAACCTACTGAAAAGCAAGTGGTCAATACTTGCTCAAACTGTGATACTTTGAAAAATGAAAATGAACGTTTATCCAAAACTCTTCATAAGTTTACTCAAGGCAGTGAAATGCTTCAAATAATTTTGAAAAACCAAAGGTTACAAATGATAGGAGTGGTATTGGATGTCATCCTCAAAATGATTTCAGAAAAGGGAAGAAAAAGAAAGGCAATAAAAGTTACTTATAATATTTTTAACGAACTATACATGCCTCAAAACCCTTTGCCTTCTGTAAATACTGCAACAGAAAGGGACATAAAACATCTTCATGTTATTTTAAAAAGAATAAGGTTTTAGAACGTATAAGTGGGTAGCAAAAAGGATGAACAGTTCCAAAGTCCTTAATACTAACCTCAAAGGACCTAACACCTGAAACTATCAAATGATTTCTTTGCAGGTTTATCTTAAAGCATCCAAAAGTAGCAAATGGTATATTGATAGTGGATGCTCAAGACACATGACAGGTGACAAAAGCAAGTTTGTCAATCTGAAGTCCAAAAATGAAAAAGTAAGTTTTGGAGGAAATCAATCAAGAAAAAATAGCTGGAATTAGTGAAGTCAACAATGCAAATGGAGCTTCCATAAAAGATGTATATCATGTAGAAGGTCTATGTCACAATCTTCTCAGTGTAAGACAAAGTGCAGACAAAGACAATTGGGTAATATTCGACTCTCAGGAATGTTTCATCATCAACAAAAAGGATCTTTCTATTGATAAAGACAAGTTGAACATTCAACTTCAAGCTCCAAGGGATTGTAATTGTTATACCATTGACTTAGAAAAGAATTTTACAAATTCCTGCTTAATTAGTCAAGCTGATGAAACTCAATTGTGGCATAAATGATTGTCTCATGTGAACATGCATCAACTCAACAAATTAATCAGAAATGAATTAGTTCAAAGGCTTCCTAAATTAAAATTCAAAAGTGATTTAGCATATGATGCCTATCAAATGGGTAAACAAAACAAGTCTTCTTTTAAATCAAAAATAGAAGTTTCTTCAAAAAGACCTCTTAAACTTCTTCATATGGATTTGATAGGTCCTGCTAGAGTAAAAAGCTTGGGAGGAAATATTTATACTCTTGTAATTGTTTATGATTATTCTAGATTCACTTGGACTATATTCTTAGCCTTAAAGAATGAAACATTTGAATTATTCACTGTTTTTGCCAAAAGGGTACAAAATGAGAAAGGTATATCTATTATTTCCATTAGAACAGATCATGGAGGAGAATTTGAGAAGGGAGACTTTGCTACATTTTGTGAAAACGAAGGAATCAATCATAATTTCTCAGCATCAAGGACCCCTCAACAAAATGGAGTGGTGGAGAGGAAAAACCGAGTACTTGCAGTCATAGTGAGAGCAATGATGACAGAAAAGCAAGTTTTCTCAGGTATTTTGGGTAGATGCTCTAAGTACAGCATGATACATCATTAACAGAGCATACATCATACCCACACTAGGAAAGACACCATATGAGTTAGTCAAAGGAAGAAAGCCAAATCTGTCTCATTTACACATCTTTGGTAGCAAATGCTTCATTTATAACAATGGTAAGGATAACCTTGGTAAATTTGATCCTAACTCTTCTTGGTTATTCAAATAGAAGTAAAGTTTTCAATAAAAGAACTTATGTGGTAGAAGAGTCTATACATGTAGTATTTGTTGAAACTAATCCTTAAACAAATTCTGATGTTGATGAAGAAATTATAGTTTCAAGAGGTTTTGAAAATCCAAGCAAGAATAATTTATCTGATTGTCAACCATCTCATGATTTTGAAAATTATCAATTAGACTAACTTCCTGAATCCCCTCAACCAAAAGCTTGGAAATACATCCCCAATCACCCCATCAATCAAGTAATTGGAGAGGTGAATGAAGGTGTATAAACCAGAAAAAGACTTATGAATGAGGCTCAATTTTCAGCTTTTATTTAAAACATAGAGCCTAAGAATGTTGAGGAAGCTTTGTCTGACAATGGTTGGATCATTGCAATGGAAGAATAATTGAATCAGTTTGAAAGAAACCAACTCTGGGATTTAGTACCCAGACCCAATGAACATCCTGTCATTGGTTCAAAATGAGTTTTTAGAAACAAGCTTGATGAATTTGGAATTATTTTCATAAACAAAGCAAGATTAGGTGCAAAAGGATATAATCAAGAAGAATGCATTGATTATGAAGAAACGTATGCTCCAATAGTTAGGTTAGAGGCTATACGTAACTTACTTGCCTTTGCTTGCATTATGGACTTTAAATTTTTTCAAATAGATGCAAAGAGTGCTTTCTTAAATGGTTTTATTATGAAAGAAGTTTATGTTGAACAACCAGGTGAAGATATTTCTAAACCAGATCATGTTTGTAAACTAAAGAAAGCTCTTTATGGCTTAAAACAAGCTCCTAGAGCTTGGTATGAAAGGTTAAGTAATTTCTTAATCAAAAAGGATTTTGTTAGAGGAAAAGTGGATACAACTTTGTTTATCAAACATTCAAAATCAAATTTATTAGTTGTACAACTTGATGCCTTATTTTGATGATAGCAAAATGATTTCAATAATTATATAGCTTAATTTGTTGATGATTAAGTGTTCCTAATGAAACACTCGAGTTCTGTCAAGGTTATATGGAAGTATTAAAGAATACTCGAGTTCTGTGTTTTAATACTTGAGTATCAATGTTTTTCATAAGTTTAAAATCAATACTTTTAAGCAACACTTGAGTTTTTGTTGAGGTGTTGACAATACTCGAGTTCTTGATTTCAATACTCGAGTATTAGAGGTTAAAAATGTTTCTGAAATCCAACACTTTAAGTGAAAACTCAAGTATTGAGATGAAGTGTTGCAAACACTCGAGTGATTATTTTGAATACTCGAGTATTGGTTAAAATGTGTTTTGAAAGAATACTCCCATATGAAACTCGAGTATTGGTGTTGAAGTATTGGTAACACTCGAGTATTGTGTTGCAATACTCGAGTATCGGGTTTTTTTTTCAATGGAAAACTCAACATTTGAAGCAGAACACTCGAGTTACAAATGGAAGTATTTACAACACTCGAGTATTAAGGTTGAATACTCGAGTATTGAGTCTAAACACTTGAACTTGAAGTGAAACACTCGTGTTGTGGAGGAAGTGTTGACAACACTCGAGTACTGGTTCTCAACACTCGAGTATCAGGCAAAAGTTTTCAAATGAGAGATAATACTTCAAGCATAACACTCGAGTATTAGGTGAAAGTTTTGATAACACTCGAGTATTGATTTCCGAATACTCGAGTATCAAGCTACTTCTTCTCAAAAATTCAACATTTCCATCTAAACACTCGAGTAATGAACAACACTCGAGTATTATGATTTCAACACTCGAGTATTGTGAGATTTCAAATGATTTCACTTCTAGTTTTCTTCTGAACACTCGAGTATCAACTGAAAGTATTCTCAATACTCGAGTACAATAATTTCAACACTGAGTATTCACAATGGATTTCAAATTCTTCTCCAATAATCTTAGTCAACACTCGAGCAACTTCAAAAGTGTTTGCAAAACTCGAGTATTAACACAAAAGACTCGAGTATCATTTCATAAAATTCAAATTACTTGACCAACACTCGAGTATTATGATCAAACACTCGAGTATATTTTCTCAATGGCTATTTTCTCTCTCTGACAGCTTTTCACTTGCTCCGTATCTTTCCTTATTCATGTATAACAACGTTTGAACTTAACCTACCCTCATAAATGCTGAAATGCAGGATCATAGGAAGAGAGAAACAATGTACCAATAGACAGATAGCATGAATCAAGCCTTCGTCGTCCACGCTACTCAGAAAGCATCAATTGCAGCATTAATAACGATGACGAAGAGTTGGTGGATGAGAGTAATGGGCAATAAACTCTATCTAACGGAAACTTCATTTCTCTCATCTACAAAAGCTCCAAGCATTCATTGCAGAAACAACAATCTTTACAAGCATTAAAGTCATTCATCTGTTTCTCCGTGAAATTATTCAATTCTCACTTGAACTTCATTGATTGCTATCTACACTTTGAGAGAGATTCTTTGAGCAAAATCTCCTGTAAATTTGTGAGTTAATTCAAGGTTGGGACCTTGAATTTATTGGGTTGAGATTTGGTCAGTAAGCAAAAGAAAAACAGAGAGTGTGAGACTCTGTTTCATTACGTGTAGTAAGGTGGAGTGTGAATCTCCAGTGTAAAGGCTGTTGTGCCTGACTTGTTTGGATTAGTGGATTACAAAGCTCAGAGGTGCTCTGGCGACTAGACATAGGTCAGAAGGACTGAACCAGGATAATTTCTCTTGTTCATCTTCTCCTTTATCTCTCAGTGACATTGCTTTAAATTTTATTTTAATTTCTAAGATTTTAATCTGACCAATTCACCCCCCTCTTGGTCTTATCCTGCACTAACAGTACATATTTATGTTGATGACATTATCTTTGGTGCAACTAATGATGTTCTTTGCCAAGAATTTCCTAAGATGATGTAGGGAGAATTTGAAATGTCCATGATGGGAGAATTGAATTTCTTTCTTGGACTTCAGATTAAGAAAAAGAAGAATGCCATCTTCATCAATCATGCTAAATACCTTAAAGAGCTGCTGAAGAAATTTGGAATGGATCAGTGTAAAAGTGCTAACACTCCTATGAGCTCAACAACACTTCTTGATGAAGATTATGATATCAAAAGACATAGAGGAATGATTGGGTCTCTACTCTATCTCATAGGAAGTAGACCTGATATTCAATTTAATGTTGGAATGTGTGCTCGTTATCAAGCTGCTCCCAAGGAATCTCTAGCTGGTAAAAGAATTCTTAGATATCTAACTGGTACCACTGATCTTGGATTATGGTATCCCAAAGGAAGCAATGAAGAATTAATTGCATATTCAGACTCTGATCATGCTGGATACAAGACTGATAGAAAAAGTATGAGTGGTCAGTGTCAATTCCTTGGAGGAGCTTTGGTTTCCTGGTTTAGCAAAATGTAATTAACGGTATCATTATCATCAATGGAAGCTGAATATATTGCTATTGCAAGTTGCTGTGCTCAAGTATTATGGATGAAGTAGTGACTCAAGGATTTGGGAATGATTTTCAAAGAAATTCCCATTTACTGTGACAACACAAGAAAATTAACCTGACAAAGAATCATGTGCATCACTCCCGGACCAAACACATTGATATCAGGCACTACTTTATCAGAGATCATGGGCAGAATAAAGACATCAAGTTTGAATTCATTCCAACGCATCTTCAAGTGGCTGATATTGTCACAAAACCCCTTGTCAGAGAATAGTTCATGAATATCAGAGGAGAATTGGGAATGGTAAACCCAAATGAGCTGTAAGTTAATGTTTATTTGCCATATTTTGATGTTTAACTATTCTAACTTAAGCTTCGGAGTGTTTTGACAAAGTTTTGTAGGTGTTAAATCAAACGCTTGAAGTTAAAACTTGAGTACTGAAGAAAAAGGATAAAAGTGTTCAATGATTTTTTGATGAACACTCGAGTGTTATGAGGTATCACTCGAGTGTTGATGGCTAAAAATGATGAAATACTCGAGTTTCAGCATCAAGTGATGACTCATAGAGCAACACTCGAGTTCTGGAATGCACAACTCGAGTATTGGACTTTTGAAAGTGTCACTAGAAGTCAAATACCCGAGTATTAGATGGAAGTAAAGGTAATACTCGAGTTTTCAATCTCAAAACTTGAGCTTGGTGATTTATTTTTTAACATGAGAATCCCGATACTCGAGTATTGAAAGGTCAATACTCGACTGTTCAAGGGTTTTAATGACAAAGGACCCGATACTCGAGTATTCCATGGTAAACCTCGAGTGTTTGCTTGTGCTAAAGGAAAAGGGGACCCCGATACTCAAGTACTGAAGAACCAATACTCGAGTATTGGCGAGCAAGGCTCAACACTCAAGCACTCATAGTTGATATTCGAGTACTGGCTTGTCTTTCTTAGTGCAATACTCGAGTACTGGTAAAGCAATACTCGATTGTTACACTTAATACTCGAGTGATGTATGTAATATTCATAATTTATATGCTAACTGAAATAAATGCTAATCCGATAACTAGAAAATGAAAAGAGAAACTAGAGGTAGATAGCTCATAAAGAAAGGAAAGCTATGGCCGGAAGTTGTAAAGTTAGATCTGGCTTAGTGCATGGAGTTCCGTAGGAATTCCAAAGTTAAGTGTACTTGCCCTAGAGTAATGTGAGGATGAGAAATTTATAAAAAAGGGACCCATAGGTCATTTAATAAAAGACCAAGAGCATAAAGGTCTTTCATTGTTAAAAATAAGGGCAAAATGGTAATTATGACAAAGTGGAAGGGCATTTTGGTCATTCGACAAAGTCAAAGTCAAAAGTCAACCGTTGACAAAAAATTTGTAGATGCCCAATAGACAGAGCTCGACTCATGGAGTGCAATCGTGAATTACGGATTTTCCAGATTCAGATCGGATTTATGTCTATAGAATTTTGAAGGGCAAAAAGGGGAAAATAATTATTTAAGGTATCAGGAGCTCTCCAAAAATTTAAATAAAAATATGAAAAATCCACTGAATTTTATAGTATTTAATAAAATTATTATCCAGTGTACGATTAAGGCAATTTTCCTGAAAATTGGGAAAAAGACCCGAAATCCCCAAAATATAAATATTTCAAAAAATTAATTTTGGACAATTTAGAGGGCATTTTGGAAAAAGGAAAAGGGCTAGAGAATCAATGAAAATGTAGTATTTTTCAAGGCCCTAAAAGAATTTTGCTCTCCAATTGTGCGTTTTCAGTGATTTTGGACAGGATAAATTAATCCTGTAAAATTTGAGGAAGTAAAATGGTATTTTGGGGATAATAATTTTCTTATATTTAGATGAAAATATGGAGATTAATTGAGGAAGAAAATATCTCTAGAAAAGTAGAAAATGATTTACCGGAATAAAGTTAAGTTTACTGGTAAAAAGTGCAATCGGTAAAAGTAACCGATTGGGATTCAGTTTGGTTAAGGTAACCAGATTTTTACCCTCTCATTGCAGCAATTGTGAATGAGATATAAGCAAGTGTGTGATATGTGGCTTCATCGTAAGCCCTTAGATCTAAGCTTAGTAATTAAATATCAATCTTAGCCTTCCATTTCTTTACAAGAGAGTAAATAAACATAATTCCCTTCCCTTCCTCTCCATTTGGCCGATCTAGTTCCAGCAGAAAAGAGAGAGCAAAGTGAAGCCATATTTAAGCAAGAACAAGGAGTAAAAGCTTGAAGAAACATCAATGTAAGAGGTGAAACCACTTTATGCTATAGATGAAATTGCTCCTTATACTCTTCTCTACCTCTTCCGTGGATTCAAATTTTGATTTGATCCCTCTTTCTCAAGTTCCATAGCTAGGGTTCTTGAGAGCTAAAGTGAGAAAGAGAGGGATTTAAAGCCATCAAGTTGTTGTAAAAGTCTCCTCTTGTTGTAATGAGCATGTTGATATATATATATATTGTGGTTGTTTGAAGTTGTTTGTATGATTCTTGTTAATTGGGAAATCATGAATAAATAGGATAGGTGCTGCCCAATTTTCCTCTTGATATAGAATAGTTAAAATCAAGTTATACCAAGCATGAATATAAGTTTGGAAACAAGAATCAAGTGGTATAAGTGATGAAAGTTGAAAAATCACAATGTAGGAAATTTTGGGGGACCTCTCAGCCAGACCTGTTTTAGGGGGAAGATGAATTGTTTTGATGATTTTGATGCTTCCAATAGATTCAAAATGAGTTAAGTGTAGGGTATAAGTGGCCCCAAGTTTATGGAAGCATTAGAAAATCATAGAGACAAGTTTGATGTTCTAGGGCTTATGAAATTCAAGGAAATGGTTAAAGGGATTTTGTATTGTTTCTTGTATTGAAAATGGCTCATGTTTGATGGCCATTATATTGTCCATTGTGTAGGAAAAGAATTGGTGCAAGAGGGTGATTTTCCAAGTGGTCAAGAAAGTTGCAAAATAAAGAGCAAAGTTAAGAAACAAAGGTAGCAAAGTTTTCTAACTTTCTCTAACATTATTGTGAAATTACCTTAATGATGTGCATGACTTTATGAAATTATTGAAATGTTTTTTATGAGTGACATGATGTTACGGCCATATGCATTGATATGTGCTTGGTACACATTTTTCATTGTTACACATTTCTCTATGAACTTAGAACATGTCATGCAATTTTTTTTTTGTGAGTCATGCAATTTTATATGTATGTTAGTAAGCTTTGCTATTAGGATTTCCAAAAATATCACCCTCCACCATGAACCAATTTCTAGGTACAAGTTCTTCAAGGGGTAAGGAGAAAATGCATGATGCTTGAATCAAGGAATTTGACATGATTATGTTCATGAAACTATGTTGTAAATGTATGAACATTTTGAGAATTTCATGTGTTATGTAATATGTGATGTAAACCTATGCATGTTTGGTTAATATGTAATAGTTAAGGACCCCTAATTGCATGATCAAGCATGACTAAAAGAGGATTAGAAGTTAGGGTTTTAAATGGTTAAGTTTGGAAATGAAAAGTTTGGCCAAGTGTTAATGTAAAGTTGGTCAAACTCCCTGCTTTACCCTAACGTGAAACAGAGCAAATGGGCTCCAAATGAGGTGAAATTTTTATGAACAATATTTAACATTGCAAGATTTAAAACAAGCTAAAGAACACTAAATTTAGAGTTCTGTACAGAAAGTTATGATGTCCCAAATTTGGAAGAAAATCACTGAAAAACCTGGGAAAATGAAAAATTGCCATTTAAACAGTAACTTTTCACACATTAAACTGTATCAAATGGGCAAGCTAATGACTCCATGAGTATTTTTCCTTTATATAGGAATTTATAAGCTTCATAAGAAATTGGAAGCACTCAATTTTGATTTTTCTAGAATTAGTTATGAATTTTCACAGTTAGTCCAAAAAGCTGTAAATAGTAACTTTCAAAAGTTGAAAGTTTTCAAATTAAATCTTTTGGACTTTTTGATCAAATTGAGGCTTCCCTTTGCTTTCAAATCAACATAAAATGAAGCTAAAGGCAAGGTTAAGGTTTGTCACATTGTATCACGATACTCAAGTGTTTGGCTTATTATCTCTCAATACTCGAGTATTGAGACTCAATACCCGAGTGTTGGTGCATCTGACCTTCAAAACCTCATTTTTTGTCCATCACTCGAACCCTAAACCTTTTTTCTCACTCGAGTTCTCTTAAATCATATTTCAAACCGTTGACTCTCCTTCCCAAACTGTTACATATCCACTCAGAATCATCAAACTATCAAAACCCTCAATTTATTCCTCTTAAAACTTCCATTTACACTCAAATTCCTCACCCTTTTCGCATTTCACTCGTCGGAACCCTCTCTTCAAATTTCTTGAATTTTTTGATCATTATCTACCATGGCTCGTACCAAGAAGACAGAGGCAGCATCTTCAACCCCTACCCACTCTCAATCTCAGTCTGCATCCTCAAAGAAAGTTAGAATCATTTAACTATCAGAGGAAGAGACCGTGGCTCCTTTGATTTGAAAGCCTCGTGCAGAGCAACCCAAATCCATCATGAAGAAGGACAAAGGCAAGGCTCCTGTTTCATCATCCTCAGTCCCTAAACAATCATCTGCAAAGCCTCAGATTCAGACACATGAAGCATATCTCCGCGGGAATTGATCTCAAGTATAAAGAGAAAGAGAATAAAAAGAGTGAGTGGCCCTAGGGAATCATCAAGGAAATCCAAGAAGGAAACTATACTAGAGCCTCCTCCAGGTTACATTACTTCCACTTTATACATCATTGAGAATGATGAGTATGAATTAAAATATAAGAAATGTGCTCTTTGTCCTACAATATATGTGAAATTGAAAGAGATTGAGGCTCTAGGGATTAATGTGATAGCATATTTAGAGCACTATAGGAGGTTGATTGGAATTAACATGCCATACTCCCCAAAAATGGTCAGGATCTTATACAATAATATGAAATCAAATTCCTTTATAGATAAAAAAGGGAATATCACTCATCACTCCATGGTCACTAGGATTAGAGGTATAGAGATAAGTGTTACTGCTGATGATATTAATGACTATCTTGATACCCATGAATTTGATAAGAAATTGAAAGACCATTCAGAGAAAGAAATGTTTGAATTGCTGAGACCTGGGGAAGAATATCTTGGAAACCTCTCTTCTGATCCCTTATCCATGAATGTGGTGCAAAGGACAACTCACTACATCTATTCTAGATGTTTAGTGAATAAGAGTAAGAATTACACCCACTTGGCTCATGGGGATTATCACATTATGGCATCCATTATGGCTAAAGAGAAGAGAAACATTGGATAGCTTGTGTTCAATGAAATGTGGAGGTTCAGATTTTCTAACTCCAAAAGGATGACCATGCCCTATCCTTGCCTTATCTCACGTATCCTTGATGTTCATCAAGTTTGGTATATTGTGGAGAAGGTTGAGAATCCCATCATGTTCTCTGCAGATCATTTCCACAGGATGAATATAGATGTTGTGAAGGTTCAATCTCAACCATCAAAGAAGAGGAGAAAGGCTACATCTATCACATCCCGAGTGCTGGCCAAGATGTGGCATCAATTGTCCCATGGCGGAGGCCTGAGGGGCCAAGTCATAGTTGAACAATGGCGCTTAGGCATCTGCTCTACTGTGGGTTAAGGAAATAGAGTTTGTGCCCTGACTAACAGCTATAACTTTTGGCCTAGTGGTAGTACATGATCCTAACAATTGGTATTAGAGCCAAGGTCATGGGTTCAATTCCCAGCAAGACAATTGTTGAGGGGGCGATTGTTGGCCAAGGTGTGGTATCAATTGTCCCACGGTGGAGGCCCGAGGGGCCAAGTCATAGTTAAACCATGGCGCTTGGGCGTCTACTCTATTGTGGGTTAAGGAAATAGAGTTGCACCCTAACTAACAGCTATAGCTTTTGGCCTAGTGGTAAGCGCTTGATCCTAACACTGAGGATAGGATGAAGCTTTGTCTTCTGCACCTCCAACACCCTCATCTGCTCTATCTTTTGCCCAGGCTACCTTGCAGACTTACTTAGAGAAAGAATTTAGGAGAATGGAAGAGGCTTTTATGACAACATTTCAGGCTCAAACATAGGATTATATCAGGAATATTATTAAGTCTGCAGGAGACTATTTCTCATGTAAGACACTAGATGTGACAATCACATCTTTGTCTAAGGATCTTATCATATTCAGAGATGCATTCCTGGAGAAATTTGATGCTTTGCAGAAGACAGTGAGTGGCTTAGATAGCAGGGTTGCCTCCATTGGCCAGTTCATCAGAGAGTATCAGGCATCTTCCTCTGCTCCTCCACCTCCTCCACCATCTCAGTCACCTGAGGATCCATCTACAGATGTAGTACTGGCCATGATGACTTCTCATCTTCCATCTTGAATCTTGAACCTCAGCGTATTCCTGCACATCATGGATCTTCAGTAGCTCCCTCTGAACCATCCCTTGATCCTCAGCCCACTCCTGTTCTTGAACCATCTTATGATCCTGCTCATTCTCCCCCTCACTCATCCCTTATTTGATTGATATAAAAAGGAGGAGAAAGAAAATCAGATGTGCTTTATGTTTTTGTGTTGTTTCTTGCTTTGTATTTGTTTTATGGCTTATGACTCTTGGATATTTATCATGGATACTTATGGATTATGGTTATGGTTTCATTATTTTGCTTTTATGATTTTTGAAAGTTTAGCTCTCATAATTCTTAAATTCTGATTTTACAAGTTTTTTGTCATCATCAATAAGGGGGAGAATGTTGATACCATATTTTGATGATAACAAAAGGATTTAAGGAACTATGAAGCTTGGATTGTTGTTGATTAAGTGTTTATAATGAACCACTCGAGTTCTCTACTTCAATAATCGAGTTTGTATAAAAGTATTAAGAATACTCGAGCATTATGTTTTGAAACTCGAGTATTGATCCCTTTTCAAGTGTTAAAAATGAACATGAAAGTGTTGAGATTATTGAAACACAGGGTCATTTTAACATGCAGTACTTGAGTATTTACATTCAATAAATACTCAAGTATTGGGTTAAAGTGTTGTAAACACTCGAATAATGTTTTTGAAACACTCGAGTATTGGTGCTTAAAATGTTTTACAAATGAATACTTTCATGTCAAACTCAAGTATTAATGTTGAAGTGTTGACAACACTCGAGTATGAATATTTTAACATCAAAGTATCGAGTCTTATTTTCAAAACACTACTCAACATTTGAAGCAAAATACTCGAGTTACAAATGGAAGTATTGCCAACACTCGAGCATTGATTTTTGAATACTTGAGTATTGGGCTATTTTTCAAAACTTCAGAAGCTCACTTGAAGCAATTGCCAACACTCGAGAATCGAGATGATTTTTCAAACATTGGGCAACACTTGAAGCTGAACACTTGAGTATATAATGGAAGTGTTGTCAAGACTCGAGTATTGATTTTTTAAATACTCGAGTATCGGGCTTTCTTTCTCTACCAAACACAAAACTTGCATAGGACACTTGAGTAATGGCAAGAAAAGTGACAACACTTGAGTACAATAAGTTCAACACTCGAGTATTGTGGCATTTTAAAATATTTCACTTCAAGTTCTTTCACAAACACTCAAGTACAAAAATTTTAACACTCGAGTATTTATACCTCAAATTCAAAACTTTTGCAATACCTTAAATAAACCCTCGAGTTATTTCAAAAAGTGTTTTACAAACTCGAGTATTGATCCTAAAACTCGAGTAAAACTTCAAAAATTCAAATTTACACTCGAACATTGAAACCAAAACTCGTGTATTACTTTACTCAATGACTATACTTTCTGTTGGTCACTTTCTTTTCCTATCATGTCACATAATCTCTTATCCTGGTTAGGGAAGCTTCTCTTAACTTTCTGAATCAACTGGCAATGGCATTTAATAATGAGAATTTTATTTCTCAATTCTATAATTGGCCTGAGTGTCACACCTCTCTTGGATGCCTTAAAGTTTAAGAAATTTCTGTGATTTTAATCACATATGACATCTACAAGTCCTTGATTATATTTATAATTACATGGCGCAACATAACATATCTTCCTCTATTTATCATCATTTGCATCTTTTATAAAATACTATCTTTCTTTTCTTTCTGTAACTCTTATGGTCCCTTGACCATTCAACATCATGATTATCTATTGGTCATCATTGATTAACCTCATCATACAGCAGCCTCCATCCTTTAAATGTTTCTACTGATTAGAATCTTAAATAATTTATTCTAATCATAAGGCTATCCTTTCATAAACTTGGCATAGTCTATTATTCTATCACTTCACCCTTACTAATAATTGAATATTTCCTTGAAACTTTAATCATTATCTTAACTCTACTCTCATTCTAGGGTTTACCCCTTCTAGGGATTACTCATATATTCATAAACCATACTGGGGGTAGGTAGCCACTTAAGACTGGTCAGCATTACATCATCTCATAATGATATATATTACCTTTAATACCATAGGGAATCTATTACACAATTCCGTTAATGCATGCTAAAGATTTTACTTTAGCTCTGGCTAATATGATCACATATGAATCATAAAATCCCTCTTGAAAACCTCTTGTTTATAATAATTCGCTATATGGCTTATCCACAATATCCTTCTTAAAAGGCATTTATTCATTTATAACACTATACCTTGCACAATAAGGGATAACTTATGAGCCTCTGTTTAGCTAACATAAATACTTTTACTATGCTTGGGATCTAGCACCATCAATGCATTTACTCATAAAGTATTCAACTTTAGCATACTATTTGTTATCCCTTTTTGTTTAGAGGGTATGATCAATTTCTGTGATCTTTACCATCACTTCTATAAAACTTCCTAGGAGGTTACCCATCCTGTACTACTCTCTCCCAAGCATGCTTAACTGAAAAGTTCTAATGAAATCTGATTCATTTATACTGGTAATATTGCACCCAAGTCTATTATGAGTATATTCTTCATTCTATCATTGCTATATGAGCATTTTACATCAATCCCACACGGGTCTTACTGTCTTTGTGGTCACCTTAACCTGACCATAATAATTCAAGTTATATTTCGTGATTCTATAACTTCCTTTGCTTAATTGAAAGCTTTACTCTATCATGGTGCGATCTTTCTTTAATGTCAAACCCTACCCTTGAATCATTTCCTCTATAACTATTATTCATTATAATCTCTTACCAATCTTGAAATCTCCATATGAGGTATATCTAGTAATCCTTTTATCTTATCCCACTTCTTTTCCTTATAAGGAATACTTATTGATTAATTGAAAAGATTTCTTCATATGCTTATAATTGAAAATATTATTTTTCTTACCAATCCTTTCTTATTCTTTTCTTACTCTGATTACTGGTTTTTGTTTATCATTACTCACTAGATGAATTATCAATCATAGGGTAATCAATCATAGCTAATAGTAACTACTATATCATAAAGTACCAATATCACATAAAATAGTCTGGCATAATATCCTTTGTAAGAGTTTAACTACATCATATATATGACAAAAGGGTTTCCCATATCTACTTTTGTAACACCCCTTATTTATCCCTCTTAACTTCCATTAGGATGATTTGGAACCAATTAATGGCCTCAAACATCTTACAATGTCAAAAGGGACCAAAGTAAAAACTTTCACTTTTAAGGAAGTACTATTCACAGTTTTTCGAGCCAACTTTGAAAATTTATAACTAATTCTAGAAAAATCAAAATCAAGTGGTTTCAACTTCTATTTGGATCTTACAAATTTATTTATGAGGGAAAAAACTCATTTGTACAGAAACTTGCTCAATAATTCGTGAAGATGTACTGTTCATATGGTAATTTTTCATTTTCCCAGGATTTTCTGTGATTTTTTGCCAACTTTGGACAGTCATACCTTTCTGTAAACAATTCCAATTCCAGTTATCTTTAGCTTTTTTGAAAGCTTGCAATGTGAAATATTTTTTTGTAAAATTTCAACTCATTTGAAATTCATTTACTCTATTTCACGATGGGGCAAAGTACCGTTTGACCAACTTTACTTCCAGCACTTAGACAAATTTCAGCTCATCTTAACTTCCTAAACTATCATATTAATTTCTAAACCTTTCTTGATCCTACTAACCTACGTGATTAGGTATTCTTAGGGCATTCACTATTTATCATGAGTCCATGATACATAAACAAGTCATATTACATGCCACATTACACTTTAAACATCACCACATAAAGTCCATAACTTAATTCACAACATTACATATCCACTTTGCTTCAAGAATCAATCACTTTCTCCTTACCCTTGAGTGTGATTCCATCTAAAATGGTTAGTGGAGGTGTGACACTCCTTAATCTTTACCTTTAGCTTCATTAAATATCTATTTGGAAGCACCTTTAGGCCTTTAGTGACTTAGAGTAACCAAAGAGTGAAAAATAAAATTTTCAAGTTTAAGGTTACTATTCACGTCACTATTCATAGATTTTTGGGCCAACTTTGAACATTCGTAACTAATTGTAGAAAAATCAAAATTGAGTGCTTCCAGTTTCTATTTGAAGCTTGTAAGTTCCTCTATAAGGGAAAAATACTCATTGAGTCATTTACTTTCACAAATGGTACAGTTTAATTCGTGAAATGGTACTGTTCATTTGGTCCTTTTTCTATTTTCCCAGGTTTTTCAGTGATTTTCTTCAATCTTTGGAACATCATAAATTTATGTAGAATACTCCAAATCCATTGTTCTTTCACTTGTTTTAAACCTTACAATACGAACTATTTTGCTGTAAAATTTCAGATCAATTGGAGTTCATTTACCCTGTTTTGAAATAGGCCAAAGTTAGGGGTTTGACCAAATTCACTTTGATAAAAAGTCAAACTTATCATTTTCAAACTTCATCTTTTTGAAACCCTAACTCCTAATTCTTTTTGAACCATATTTGATCATTCATTTAGGAGTTCTTAGCTATCATATAACATCCATACATGCATGGCCTCATTAGACATATTACATTGCATACATACATTCCAAGGTTGTCAACATAATTACAACATAATCTCATGTGAATATCCATACACAATTTCTTGCTTCATGCATCAAAACTTTCTCCTTACACTTGATGCACTTGTACCTAAAATTGTTAATGGGGGAAGGTGAGATTCAAGGAATCCCAGTAGCAAACATTACAAACAATGCATGTAGGATGAATGCTAGTGCATGATATGCTTGCCTTATATAGGCTCATGTTCACATAATGAAATGCTGCGTGCTCAATGGTTCGTGTAAAGTACTTATGGCCATAGTAAAAATAAAAACAGAGCTTCATTAATTCATACATGCTTCACATAATCTAGTAAAGCACTATAGCAAATCAATGCACAACATAAACATCACACACATACAAGTAAGTAAGTTCACTACATTTTAGATTTTGCCTCCTCCTTAAGTACCTTGATCTTCTAACCATAGCTTTTTCTTTGTCACTTTATGGCCCTAGGGAATTAATAGCATAATTAGAGCCATGAAAAGTGAATGCCCAATGGGCCACATTAGCCCTAAAGGCTTACTTTTTAC
>JANTPZ010144785.1:0-30101 GCA_025593235.1 Vachellia pachyceras | reverse complement strand
ATGCTGGTGTCTGTGACATGTCCCTTATGATATCAACTTGGGGATTTCATAAGTGTGGACACCACGCATACGAGAAAGACGATCTAAGTTTTATGTTGACTTGGGAGGGATTAGATTCGTCAAAGTGAAAGTGTATTTTGGTTAAATATAGGACATATGAGGCATAATAACCAGATTCAAGCTACATAAAGAAAGATTGTCTTGTGCTGGTCCTGTGAAAGGGATTTCTAGTACAAACATCTAAAAGACGTCATGCCCATGCGGTCACGGTAAAACACCTAGTATGAAAGGAAGAAGAGAGAAGGATGAGGCCCACATCTCGTAATCCACCAAGTGTGAGTGGGAGATGTTTGAATATGGGCCACCCTTGATGGATTAGGCCTAAGTCCATGGGCTAGGTCAAATGTGTAAACCTAAACCCTAGTTGGAAGTTACAAGAGGGGTAAGGTGGCTCCCCAAAGGCGGCAGACATAACGCACAGAGAAAACAAGTATTCTCTCTTCCCTTTTAATTGTCCTATGTTATTGTTGGTTATTGTTGTATTTATTTATATTGAAAATTTGGCCTGAAGTTAATGAATATCTTCTTATCTATTTATTTTAGCTCTCTCTTAGTCCATCATCATCATCATCATCATCATCATCATCATCATAGAACCATGTCTTTGGATCTTGCTTTTGCCTTTAATTTTCAAATTTTCTTGCAATAATCACAATAAATAAGTTTGTGCAAATCAATTTAATTAAAGAAAGTTATAAAACTATTACAATTTGGCCTCTTTATCATCTACTTTTTATAATTCATTTAATTCAATTCATCAACATCTATGATTAAACCCTACAGTTATAATAAAATATTTGAAATAGATATAAAAATATATAATAAATTAGGGATTCAACCACTCGATCATAAACTTTTTAACTACTTTAATTAATTAATTTGAATTATCATTGTCACCACTGTAACTTAATTACATACCTTAAAGTCTCTAGCCAAAGAATTAGAACAAAATAGTGTGGTGATGAATACTTGATAGAAATTAGTAAATGTCTCTCGTTTCTTCCACAATAAATAATATCAACAGATTAATAATGCAATCCAAATTCTTATTTACAATAAATCTCAGTATATGCAGAAAAATAAATATTTATCAAAATGATTTGAAGTATAGTCCAATGAACATAGACCCAACATGAAAAAGCAACAATCATTTTTACTAAATAAAACATATTTCCAAAAACAATCATGCTGATGTAGAATCCCAAAGTTATGAGCTCATCTTCTTCATTTGCACCAATGGTTGAACTCATCTTGTGATTTTCATTGAAGTCATCATTTTTTAGCATCCTTGTACGAGTGCCTGGCCACCAAGTCCATTGTTTCCTATGTAATTGGATGCATCAAATGTCTTAGGTTGAGTAGTCTATGGAATTTCTCCTGATAAGGTGTTTGAAGACACGTTCAAGAAGCCCAAGAAACTCAAAGTTGAGAAGCTTACGGGAATTCCATTGAAAAGAGTTTCTCGACAAATCAAGTGATTCCAACATTCTTATCTGACCTATGTTTTTGGAAATGAATCCTATAAGATTGTTTCTTGAAAGATTCAAGGATGCTAAAGCCACAAACGATGTTATGTTGCTAGGAATTTCTCCTATTAGATGATTGCCAGAGAGATCGATGGCTATCATTAACCCAGGATTCTTATTGTACTTAACATAATCCCCTTTCCAATTCAACATTGCATTTTCTATGAAATATGACTACAATAAATCCAAATAAACTATATCATAAGAAATGGTGTCCCTTGGAAATATTAAATTTGACAAAATGCTCAAGTTATTGATGCAATGGGATAGTGTCCTAGAAATGTTGTTTCAGAAAAGTGTGAATGAATATAAAGTGAACCTTAGTCAGGGGTCAACTCTTTAAGTGAAATTGTAAAAAGCAAAAACTAGCAATGACAAAGCTATCTCATAACGTACCCCTCAAATTTCTTAAATATAGCTTTTTCTACTGCAAAACTAGCTAACACTAAGAAAAACTAAGATAAATACGACGTTCAACAATTATTTTTTATCACTCTTCAAAATAATGTTAGTTCTACCTTATGTATTCAAAATTCAAAAGGTCTTATTTACAATAAATGACCTATAAAATTCAAATCAATAATACATATGATGATATCAATGTCCTCTTGTCATTTTGAATTTTCATAAATAATAAAAATATTGAATTTTTAAGTAAGAAACTAATAATCTTATTATTTGTCTATTTTCTGACAATGAAATTGAAACTTTAATTAAAGCACGATTTCACAAATTTTGAGAAAAACAATATAAGAGAATAAATATGTGATGACCAACATTTTCATACAATCAAACAAAAAAAAAAGGACATAAATCTTTCAATTTAAAGCAAAACAATATTTATCAAAATAAGTTGAAGCCCAAATATGCCCCAACAAACTAAGGTCCAAAATGATAAAGAAGCAATCCTTTTTACCAAATAAAATATATATTTTGTCACAAAAAATAAAACATATGTTTCCAAAAACAATCAATTCACTTGAAGATATAAGAAAAAACTAATTGAAATGGCCTTTAATTCAACATTCTCCTCCCTTACCATTACAACAAATATTTGAAAATTAAGAGCAATAATTTCTTGAAGAAATAAAGCAGTTATAAGAGCAAAAACACTTTACCTTTAAGGATACATGACACATGCCATGCGCTTTCCTTGGTATAAGCCATATGAAGAGAATGATTCCTCTATCATAACATATTTTATATACTTTTATTGTAGAGTGGCAAAAAAAAAATCATAGTCCAATCCAACAATGTATATAACCCATATCATAGTGTTAATATATTCAACCCTTTTAAGTTCACAAGTGAACCAATTAAAAGCACCAAAAAAATCTGAAGAAGAATTATATTTATTAAATATAGTCATCCAAGATTCAAATAAAAATAAGAAGGAAAAACTGCAAATAAGAAATTCATCATAATGCAAAAAGAGTCACAGAAACATTAACTTATGGGAACTCGCAACTCCAAAAGCCTTAACCAAAGTCTTCACTATGAAGATTGTAATTTAACCATTAATTATTCCAACTACCTGCAAATTTTTGAAAAACCAATCATGACAAATTATTCAATTTATGATCCACTTGAACATGAACAAACCCACTAGACCATTTTATTTGTTACACTACATATAGTCTATCAAATGATAATCTAATAAACAT
The DNA here is from genome assembly GCA_025593235.1 of Vachellia pachyceras. Classification (NCBI taxonomy): domain Eukaryota; kingdom Viridiplantae; phylum Streptophyta; class Magnoliopsida; order Fabales; family Fabaceae; genus Vachellia; species Vachellia pachyceras. The sequence goes on along the minus strand of JANTPZ010144785.1, from coordinate 26,851 downwards.
TTTTATATACCTATTCATTGTTTGAATCTCCTTTTCATCCAAGCTTTGAAGATTGCCAAGTGAACATAAATCCAATCATACATGTTGATAAAGAATTGAAAATAAGCAACTCTCCATGAACTTTAAGTATCAAAGTTCCACAAACCCCCAAAATCCAACAAGGAATCCCAAAGTCATACTGATGTAGAATCCCAAAGTTATAAACCCATCTTTTTCATTTGCATCAATGGTCAAACTAGTCTTGTGATTTTGATCGAAGTCATCATTTTTTGAGCATCCTTTTGTGAGTGGCTGGCCACAAAGTCCACTATTTCCTATGTAACCGGAGGGATCAAATGTTTGGAGTTGAGTAGTCTATGGAATTTCTCCTAATAAGTTGTTGAAAGACAAGTTCAAGAAGCTTAAGAAACTCAAAGTTGAGAAACTTATTGGAATTCCACCAGAAAGAGAGTTTCTTGAGAAATCAAGTGATTCCATCATTTTCATTTGACCTATGTTTTTGGGAATGAATAATTCAAGGATACCAAATCCACAAGTGATGTTATGCTAGTAGGAATTTCTCCTGTCAAGTGATCCCAAAGAGATCAATGGTTATCCTTAACCTAAGATTCTTGTCATAATTAACATCTTACCCTTTCCAATTCAACATTGCATTTTCTAAGAAATATGCATCCCATCAAAGAAATAAATGTTAAGAAAAGGTATCTGCATCTACACTGCAAGAAATGGTATCCTTTGGAAATGTTAAATTTAGCAAAACACTCAAGTTATTGAGGCAATGAGGTATTGTCCCAGTGATGGTGTTTTGTGATAAATCTAAAATTTGAAGCAATGATAGCTTGCATAAACTTTTAGGTATCTTTCCATGAAGCTTATTTGCTTTGAGAAGCAAAACAATCAAATTTTCCAAGTGATTACCAATCCATCTCGGCAACTTTCCATGCAAATTATTTTGCCCAAAATCAATAAACTTCATATTGGAAGAATTCATCAAAGATGGCATCTCTTCAGAGAAGTTATTGTTATTTAAGTGGATCGTTTAAATATTATTCAAAGTACCAATTGAAAATGGTATCATTCTCGAGAAATTATTGTTTGCCAATACCAAAACTTTCAAGTAAGAAAATTGCCCCCAATAGTGAGGAAGTTTTCCTGATAGCAAATTATTTGACATGTCAAGATAACCTAATTGAGATTGTAATGTTGCATATGCAATTTTTGATACTGGCATATGTTTTTATTTTATTTCATATAATTGCATCGAATGTCTAGATTGGACTATAGACACTCTGCCATGTGATATAATTGTATCTACCCCTATTGGCATTCTTGTTGTTACTTGCTGTGCCTGCTTACTTTGCGTAATCCAATGTGATCATTGTTGCACCATTCTTGATTTAATTTGCATGTCATTTCTTGATATTGACATGATTGTTGAGTTGAACTGGCTGTTGGCTAATGGAATGTTATTTAATCATGAAAGTCAAACCCTGGTGTTACCCTCTAAGAAAATGGTCCCAAGTACTGAAGTCAAATTAAATTTTATTTTTGAGGTTGAAGCAGAGAGATGCCTCCGGAAGGGATGTCAGGGGTACATAATTTTCTTTTCAGTTGAGATTGAAATGAAAGAATCCCTTTAAGATATTTCGGTAGTCAGGGAGTTCCTTAATATCCCAAATTTCGTATACAGAAATAAAGGCCAAACCGATGAATTACAAAATAATTTGAGCCTCGTAAATAAGAAAAATAGAAAGGAAAATGCCGATAAACAAGAAAGGATAATCGACTAAGCCCTAGTCTTGAAAATTCTAAGTAAAAATGATCAAAGGGCAAAATGGTCATTTGACCTAATAAGGGTAAAATGGTCATTTTAATAATAAGGCATAGGGAAAAAAATGTCATCAAATATTAAGGACATTTTGGTAATTTGGTCAAAAGTTAACAAAAAGATAAAGTTGACCAAAAAGTCAAAGTCAACTCAAAAGTCAAAGTTGACAAAAATGTTAAAGTCAACCAAGGGTAAGGTTGGAATTAAGAAAAAGTAGAAAAAGTGATGGCATTTTGGTAATTATGAGAAAAGTAAGAAAGGAAGTGGTATTTTTGTAATTATGGACAAAGTACAAAAGGCAATGGCATTTTTGTAATTAAGGGTTTTTAAAGGACTAGAAGATAGAGATGTAATTATTTAAGGTAACAGGAGTCCTCAAATGCAAGAGACCCGAACTAAGAAAAGTTTAGTTGGGTCCTAATGTAATTAATAAAATTATTATCCGGTATCTGGTGCAGACAGTTTCAAAGTAGGGGAACAACAGGTCCCGAAAGCCCCGAAAAAGTATTTTCTTAAAAAATTAATTACGGAAAATACGGGAATAATTTTGAGAAACGGAAAAAAGTTGGATAATTAGGGAAAATATATAATTTTTCCATGTCCTTAAGCCAAATTGGCCGCCGGAAGCTCGTTTTACGGTGTTGCATGCAAATCGAGGAATTCTAATGAGTTACGAGGGAAACCTGGAGATGCCATGGGCTAGGACATGATGCCACCTAGGCAAGGAGGCTTAGGAAATGGTGCCATATGAGAGATAAAGTCTCCAGAAAAGTAAAAAGGTAGTTACCCACGTTAAAGTTACTTTACGGAAATGCATGCCACCGGATCAAGTAACTGGACCGGGCAGAGTCCCCGCCAGCAACCTGATGCCTAGGGGAGTCTGAAAAGTCACTTTTCAGCAAGAAATTCAAATGGGACATGTAGCACAACCTCCATCAACTATTTCCAAACTTGGCCTCCAAGAATTAATTTCTATCACATATTATTTCAAGAGGCAGATTAAATTAGAAAACTCTCCTCTCTCTTCCCTCATAACTCACACCCTCTCTACCTCTCACATGGTCTGGAATTTCTCTCTTTCCAAGCTCCAAAACCATCACCTTCAAGCTCTCAAGAGGAAGAAGAAGAAAGCTCACACAATCTCAAGGTAAACACACCCAAACAACCATCTCTTTCCATTTCTCTACTCCTTGCAACTTCTACTACCTCTTTAGTGATTGTTTTCCTTGATCAAAGCCCTTTATTTGAAGATGAAAATTTAGGGTTTCAAGGCTGGAAAATGAAAACGAGAAGGCTTTGGAGGTAGTAAAAGGTTGCAAGTCCTTTCTTGAGTAGTAAAGAGTAGTTTGGTTGTGTTGTTGGTTGTTTGTGTTGATGTAAGAATTTTTGAAATCCTACAGCTACAAGGTGGCTGCTATCCAGTTTGGGACAGAAAAGGGAAAGGTTGTGTTTGAGTCATATAATGCTTGAATGTTGGATGGGTAGCAAGAATAGGTGAATATGTGTAAGGAAAAGTTGAAAATTCTAAACCCTCCTTTTTGTTCTGTTTTTCGAAAAAATTGAAAGAAATAGATTCTAATGCTTCCAATGGCTTTAGAATGAAGTTTTGTGTAGGGTAAAAATAAGGAAGGGATTTGAGAAGCATTAGAGGCCATAAAACCAAGTTTTGGAACTTGTAGGGTTCTTGAAATGTGGAAAGGGAGCATTATTGCGTTTTTTTTTATTTTCTTACCTTGTTGGTGGCTGGAAATTTATGAGCATATTATTTTATGGTGTTTAGGAAGTTGAGACCTCCAAGAGCACTTTTGGAAGTGGTCCAAGAGAACTTTAAAGTTCAAGAAAAAGCAAAGCTAAGCTAAAGGTAGCAAGACTACTAAACTAAACTTATGTTTTATGAAACTTTGTTATGAATGGTGAATGATTTTTGTGATGAATGAAGTGAATGATATGTGTATGAAATGTGATCTTGATTGCTATGGCCATATGCATGAAAAATGTAGTTTGAACATGTCACATGTTATATGCTCATACACTTGTTTTAAATTAAAGTTGTAATATGCTCATTCACAACACTTTTGTTTAGTTTGTTTTGCTGTTGGAATATCAAAATCTCATTATCCACCAACTAACCATGTAGGTGGAAGCTCAAGCAAGGGTAAGAAAAAGGTTATTGATGAATGAAGATGTTTCTCTTGCTTGCATGATTTTTGTATAAGCATATGAGTTGCTAAACTCTCGATAAAGTTGTCTTGATTGTAGCCCTTAAACCTCAACATGAAGTAGCATGTAAATATGTGATGATGCATGCATGAAAATGGGCTAAAAGTACAAAGGAATGGTAAAGAGATAATCATGCATGAAAGAGGTGGGTTAATGAACCAAAAAGAGGTTTTGGTGAATTTTAAGAAAGTTGGTTTTCAAAGCTAAAGGGTTCCAAAGGCCCTGAAAAACTGACCAGTTTCACATGGAAAATAAAAATAGAAAACAAGCTCCAATTGAGCTGAAACTTTCCAGTCAGAAACTACACATTCTAAGCTTTAAAATGATATAAATTTTTTGAAATTTTTATGCATATATTAAGAGTTATGATTTTCCAAAGTTAAGGGAAAAATCTGGAAAACTGGAAGTGACCATTGGAACAGTGTACGTTTTCGGAATAAATTGATTCAAATGGGCAAGAATTGGAACCAATGATTATTTTCCCCTATATATCACTTAATAAGCTAAATTTATAATTGGAACCACTCCATTTCGATTTTTCTAGAATTAATTATGAATTTTCAAAGTTGGATAAGAAACATAGAAAATGGGCCAGTGAACAGTAGCATTGTTTTTTAAATAGAAAGAAAAATTTTCAAGTTCACTAAAAAGGCCAATTTGAGTTATCCAAGGTCCAAGAGTGGTTCATAAGTGATCCAATAAAAGGATATAGGAGGAAAATAGGAGGTGTTACAGTTCCCGAATGTGTTTCTAGATGAAATCGGTGGATTGCCTCTATAGAGAAAGGTAGTATTGCCATTGATTCAGTACTCGGGACCAGTCAGATTTTGAATACTCCATATAAAATGGCTCCAAGTGAGATGAATGAGCTAAAGCAACAGAGTGAGGAGCTGCTAAAGAAGGGGTTTATTCTGTTAGAATAGGATTTGACCAAGAAGGGGGTGAATTGGTCAAATAAAAATTTAACACTTTAAAATCTCAAAATTAAAAACAAAGTCACCGAGAGTGAAGAGAAAAGATGAACGCGGAGATTTATCTTGGTTTGGTCTCCTTGACCTACGTCCAGTCCTCAGAGCACCCCTAAGATTTCCAAATCCATATCAACAAAGAAATGAGGCTTCACAAGCCTATACAGTTTGGGAATCCACTCCCCCTTTCTCTCTTTACTAAAACAGAGTGACACACTCTCTGTTTCTATCTCACTTTTAGCTCAGTAGACTCAAGGTCCCGTCCTTAAGTTTCTCACATATTCACAAAGTATTTTTGCCAAAGGATTCTCTCTCAAAAGGGTAGATGGCTAATAATGAAACTCAGAAAGAAATATTGAAGCAATACAGAGAATGAAGTAAAAACAGCGTTGAATGCTCCAAAGTTTATTCTATTGCTCTCTATATTGAATGCTGGTCCTTTTATAGTTGAGAGCTTCTTTAATGTCCGTTAGACTCCATTTAATAGCCGTTACTCTCACCATCGACCATTTGGTTTCTTCATTAATGGTATTTAATGCTACTGAGTCAGACAACGGCGAATGTTGCAGAAGAATGTTAAAGTCTCCGAGCCTCGGACCATGCCTATGCTTCTTTCCTCATTTAATGTTTCAATCTTCTGTATTTATGAGAGTAGTTAGTATTTAAAATGTCGTTACACAAATAAGGAAAGTAGATGAGTAGCATAGGTTGACTGTGTCGGACATAAAGTTGTTAGAACAACAATGCTCGAGCATAGCTTTCTCAATGCTCGAGTATAGTTTTAAAATTTTCAAGAAAAACTCAATGCTCGAGTATTGCATGAAAGTATTAAGAAATAATCTCAGTACTTGAGTGTTAAATCAGGATGCTCGAGTACTGTCAATGCTTTATAAGATTACTATAGTGTTCTGTGAAAGTATTGAGGTTAAGAGATGAGAAATGAACTCAATGCTCGAGTGAGAAAATGAAAGAACTCGAGTACTTGAAATGCTTGGAGTGAATGCTCGAGTATTTTCAAAGAGTACTAGTGAACAGTTAAACAATTTGCCCGATGCTCGAGCATTGAATGCTAGTTCTCGAGTATTGTCAGTGCTTGCAGTCAATGCTACAGCATTTGCTTCTAGTGAGGAGAGTCAGGTCACAATACTCGAGCACTGCCAAACTGTGCTTGAGCATTGGCTCTGCTGGAAGCTTTTACTTGAAGTATTGCTTAACAGCACTAAAAAGAGACTCAATACTCGAGTACTACATTAGCAGTACTCGAGCATTGGCTGTGCTGTCAGCCAATGCTTGAAGTGTTGTGAAAAGCATTCAACACTCGAGCACTGAATCTTAGTGCTCGAGCATTGGCCATACTGCCAGCCAATGCTTAGAGTATTCACTGAGAGTATAGTTTAAAACTTATTTTCAAAACACAATGCTCGAGTATCAACTTCCAATGCTCAAGTATTGACAACAATTCATGTCAACACTTGAAGTATTGCCTAGAAGTACTGATTTTTCTTAAGTTCAAAACATACAGTGCTGGAACATTCAATTTACTTTGGCAAAAAGACTCAAGTATTTTCATGAAGCATTGAATAAAAACTCTGTAGCTCAGATTTCAAAACACATTTTTAATTTCTTAAATTCTTTCTAACACATAAATCATTTTATTTTTAATTTATTCATGGATGGTATACTTGATTTTTACTCTCCATGTCAAGTAGAAATTTGTGCAGCATCTCCCCTTAAAAGTTCATCATCCCAAATTTTCAAAAATCCAAAAACAAACTCAAACAACCACAATATATATATATATGTATATCAACATGCTCCTTCCATCACAAGGAGACTTTTGCAACCAATCACAAGCTCTAAATACCTCTCTTTCTCACTTTTACTCTCATGAACCCTAAGCATGAAACTTGAGAAAGAGAGACCAAATCAAAATTCCAATCCATGGAAGTTGTAGAGGAGATTACAAGGAAGAGAATCATGTATAGCTTAAGGTGTTTCCATCTCTTACCTTTGAATTTCTTCTAGCTTTTCTCCTCTTGTGTGAGCCAAAAATGGCGTTCTCTTCCTCTCTAATGGTAGCCAAGAAAAGTCGGCCAAGATGGAGGAAAATGAAGTGAAAATGTCATTGGCTAAGATGTGTTCTTGAATTTTAAACCAATCTTAAGGGCTTAGATTTTTGCCACACATGGAGTCACATGCCTAAACCTCATTGGTTAATTAAAAGTGGCTAATGATGGCTGTAACTAGGTGGTAAAAATCTGGTTTGGCTAACCAACCTGGTTCCCTTTCAGTTACTTTTACTGGTTACACTTTTTACCGGTAAACACAACTTTATTCCGGTAAATCTTTTCTACTTTTCTGGAGATATTTTCTTCCTCATTTAATCTCAATATTTTCCTCTTGAATATAGTAAATTTATTATCCTCAAAATACCCCTTGCTTCCTCAAAATTTACAGGAATATTTTATCCTGTCCAAAACCCCTAAAAACGTGCAATCGGAGGGCAAAATACTTTTAGGGCTTTAAAAATTCCTCCATTTTTCACTGATACTCTAGCCCTTTTTCTTTTCCCACAATGCCCTCTAGATTATCTAAAATTAATTTTTGAAATAAATTATATGTCGGGAATTTTCAGGTCTTTTCCCCGATTTTCGGGAAAATCGCCTTAATTGTATACTGGGCAATAATTTTATTAAATACTATAAACTTCACTAAATTTTTCCATACTCTGCTCTCTGATCTTTGGGAACTCTTCGTACCTTAAATAATTATTTTTCCCCTTTACGCCCTTTAAAATTATATAGACAGAAATCCAGTTCGAATCTGGAAAATCCGTGATTCACGATTGTGATCAGTGAGTCAAGCTCTGTCTATTGGGCATCTATAAATTTTTTGTCAACAGTTGACTTTGACTTTGTCAAATAACCAAAATGCCCTTCCCTTTTTTCTTATTTACCATTTTGCACTAACTTCCTCTAATTTTCCAAAATTCCCATTTTACCCTTACTTTTAACAATTAAAGACCTTTATGTCCTTGGTCTTTTTGTTAAATGACATATGGGTCCTTCCCAGAAGGTCACCCATCCTCACATTACTCCAAGACTAGCACGCTTAACTTTGGAGTTCATACGGAATTCCATCCACTAGGCCAGATCTGACTTTGCGACTTTCAGCCCATAACCTTTCTTTCTTTAAGTACTATCTGTCTCTGACTTCAAATTCACTTCATAATTATCAGATTAGCTTTTATTTCAGTTAGCAGTAAAATCATGGATATTACATTCGTAGTTAAGCATGCTTGGCTTAGAGAAATGACAAGATGGGTGACCTTCTAGGAAGGACCCAAATGTCATTAAAAATAAAGGTAAAAATGAAATCTTAAAGAAGTAAGGGCAAGTATGGAATTTTGAAAGAAAATTATGGGCATTATGGTAAATAAGAGAAAGTGTAAGGGCATTTTGGTCATTTGACCAAAGTCAAAAGTCAAAGTTGACCAAGATATCAAAAAAATATACAGAGGCCCAAAAGATAGAGAAAAATTCACTGATCAAAATGAGAGGCGTTAGCTTTTGCTAAGTCGGCCTAGATTGGTGCATAGACAATTTTAAAGATCAGTTAATTTTTAGCATTTATAATTAGACAAAAATAATTATTTGAAGTACCAGGAGGCCTCAAATAGTTGATTTCAAGGCAATGAAAAATAATTTGAGATTTCTAATATTTTATAAAACTATTGCCTAGAATGCGAGAAAGGCGATTTCTCGGATCAAGAGAAAAAGACCCGGAAAAACCCTAAAAATTGGGTTCTCTTTAAAAATTAATTAAAGGAATTCTGGGACGTGAATTGAGGAAAGAAAAAAGGATGAGAATATTAGTAAAAATTGTAGGAATTTTTGATGTCCTAAAATTCAGTACTTATCAGTAAGCCATTTTATCGGTATTACGATAGCATAAAGTAACTTTGTGGAAACTTAAAGTTTCCAAAGGTATTATTGTGATGATCATCTTGCCACTTGTTTTAGGCATATTTGAAGATCAAAAGATAGAAATAAATGTCATCAAACAAGTGGTAAAATTTATTAAAACAAAGTTACTTTATCGGTGTAAGTTATACCGGTTACAGGGAATCGGATGCCAACTTAGTTTGCTTGGTTTAACAAGACATAATATCCATACTTTTCTGTAAACTGACATAGAGGCCAAATTGATAATTATAAGATAAGACAAGGCCCAAAAATAAAAGTACAGAAAAAGGAAATGTCAGTGGACTTAAAAGACCCTAGTCAAATTAGTCCTAAGGCTTTAAAGTTACTAAGAATATAAGCCAGGGACATAAATGTCATTAAGTATAAAAGACCAAGGGTAGTATGGTCATTGGATAAAAAGGGCTAAACCGGTAGTCAAAAGTCAAGTTAGAGCCCACGAATAGAAAGTACGGAAAAAGTTGATTGTTGTTGGGCCGGAAGTCGCAGAATCAGATTTGGCTTGGTGGATGGAAGTCGGTAGGAACTTTAAAGTTAAGCGTGCTCACCCTAGAGCAATTTTAGGATGAGTGACCTCCTTGGAAGTTGCCCCAGGAATCAGAAACCAAAAGATCAAGAGCCAAAAAGTCAAGGGCAAAATGGGAATTTATGGAAAGTTAGACTGTGAAAGGGCATTTTGGTTATTAAGAGAAAGTGTAAGGGCATTTTGGTCATTTGAAAAAGTCAAAGTCAAATTCAAAAGGTCAAACAGTTGACCAAAAGTGAGAAAAATTCACAGATGCCCAAAAGATAGAGCAGAACTCACGGATTATCATAAATTCAACCGATTGCTGAAATTCGGTCTGGACAAGGAATTATGAAATTTTAAAGATTTGAAGGTTGAAAATAATTATTTAGGGTATCAGGAGTTCCCAAAGACTAAAAACCAGAGTCTATAAAAATTAAGTGGAATTTATAGTATTTTACAAAATTATTGCCTAAAGTATGATTAAGGCGATTTTCTCGAAAATGAGAAAAAAGGCCCGAAAAATCCCCAAAAATATAATTTATTACAAAAATTAATTTGGAACAATTGGAAGGTATTTTGGGGAAAGATGAAGGGCTAGAGTATCAATGAAAAATGTAGAAAATTACAAGGCCCTAAAAAATGATTTATCCAAAGGTTTCGTGTTTTCAGGAGTTTTAAACAGGATAAAGTAATCTTGTTAATTTTGATTGGATTGAGGGACAATTTTAGGATGATGATTTTAATATATTCAAGAGGGAATTATGGAGATTAAATGAGGGAGAAAAAATCTACAGAAAAGTAGAAAAAGATTTACCGAAATAGAGTTATGTTTACCGGTAGAAAGTGCAATCGGTAGAAGTAACTGAACGGTAACCGGTTTAGTTAGTGTAATCAAGGTTCCCCAACAGATTTTTACACCCCATGTGCAGCCCATAATGACATTTTTGACTAGCCAATAATATGTAAGCACGTGTGGAAAGAGGTGGAAGATTTATAACCATTAGATCATGATATTTTTACAAGATTAAATCTCCACCCTTCATTCCTTTTTATAAGATTATTAAGTAGCAAATTCTTCTTCATCTTACTCATTTGGTGACTGACTTTGGGGCTGGAAAAAGAGACAAGAAGAGACTCCATGAACGCACAAAGAGAAGGAAGAAGCTTGAGAAAATCAAAGGTAAGATGTTAAAGCACTTGAAACTGTACATCAATCTCTTCCTTGTGACTTCCTCTACCTTTCTACCGGTTTAGATTTTTGGTTTTGGCTCTCTTTTGGTGGCTGGAAAGTTAGGTTTCATGAGAGGAAAAATGAGAAAGAGAGGGATTTAGAGGAAATAAATGATTGCAAAACACTCCTTGCATGATAAGGAGAAGATTGATGTATATATTGCTTAGGTTTGATGTTTGTATGAAATTTTGGAATCTCAAACCCTAAGGGGAGATGCTGTCCAATTTTATATTTGATGACAAAGAATTATGTTTGAGCTAAATAATCCATGAGAAGTGTTTTGGGATCAAGAATATGTTGTTACATATGATGAAAGTTTGAAAAATCATTTTCTCCTTTCATGGACAGATTTTCGTCCAGACCTGTATGGGATAGGAGGAGTTTGATTTTGATAATTTTGATGCTTTGATTGAGTTTAGAAGGAAAAATTGTGTAGGGTCTAAGTGAGAAAAAGTTTTGGGAAGCATTTAAAATCATAAGAGCAAGTTTCAAAGTCTTAAAGGGTGCTTAAAGGAGCATTAAGGGTCATATTGTGTTTTTGCAAGGTTTCTTGTTTTGTGATGGCTGGAAATTTATGATTATGCTCTTGAATGATGTTTAGGAGATTGAGAAGCCAATGAGCCTATTGGGAAAGACCATCAAGAGAGGTTTAAATCCTAAGGAAAAACTAAAGAGATAAGGTAGCAAGACCTTCTAACCCTAAGCTTAATTGCTTTGAAAATATGTATGAATTATGCATGACTTGTATTGAAAATTTGTTATGATTGAAAGTGTGAATATGTAATTTTGTATGCTATGGCCATATGCATTTCATTATTACATGTTGCACTTTTATGAATTCACACTTATATTGAAAGTTGTCATGCAATTTTATAATGTGTCAGAAAGTTTTGCTACTGGGATTTCCAAAAATCTCACCCTCCCCCACTAACCATTTTTAGGTGGAAGCACACTCAAGGGTAAGGAGAAAGTGATTGATTCTTGAAGCAAAGTGGATATGTAATGTTGTGAATTAAGTTATGGACTTTATGTGGTGATGTTTAAAGTGTAATGTATAATGTAATATGACTTGTATAATATCATGGACTTATGATGAATTGAGAATGCCTAATTACATAGGTTAATATGGTTAAGAAAGGTTTCGAAATCAAAATGATGATTTATGAATTTAAGTAGGGCTGAAATTTGACTAAGTGCTGGAAGTAAAGTTGGTCATATTCCCTACTTTGACCTGTCGTAAAACAGAGTAAATGAACTTCAACTGAGTTGAAATGTTATAAAAAAATAGTTCACATTGAAATATTTAAAACAAGATGAAGATCACTAAATTTGGAGTTTTATACAAAAATTTAAGACTGTCCAAATTTGGCGAAAAATCACAGAAAATCCTGGAAAAATGAAAAATTACCATATGAACAGTACATTTTCACGAAAGAATCTGTACCAATTGGGTCAGTTACTGTTCAAATGAGTATTTTTTTTCACTCATAAAGGAATTTGTAAGCTTCAAATAGAAGTTGGAACCACTCGATTTCGAGTTTTCTAGAATTAGTTATGAATTTTCAAAGTTAGCCCGAAAAACTGTGAATAGTAACTTTCCAAAAAAATGAAAGTTTTCAATTTGGTCCCTTTTGACAATGTAAGTTGTTTGAGGTCATTAATTGGTTCCAAATCATTATAACGGAAGCTAGGAGGGATAAATAAGACGTGTTACACAAGACTTTTTGGCCTTAGTTACAACACTTTATGGTAGCCAATGAGAGGATAAAAGGTGGTTAAAATTCTGGAAATACATGAGCCATTGGATCAAGTTAAAATTCCAAGATTGATTCCTAATCCTTAAATCAAAAGCCACCTCATTTAGGAATAAGTTTTTCCAACTTCTTGTCCAGCCATTTTTGCACGAAATTTTCAGCTAAAAAGAGAGCAAAAGTTGTCCACCATAGCTCCCAAGAAAGAAGAGAAAAAGCTCCACAAAATTCCAAGGTAAACAACTCTCCCAAGCAACTCCACATATTCTTGATCCTTGGAGCTTCCTCTGCACTTCTAATGGTTTAGATTTTTTATTAAGGCTTTCTTTTGGTGGCTGAAAAGTTAGGGTTCTTGAGAGTGAAAATGAGAAAGAGAGGGATTTAAAGAAAAGGATTAGTTGCAAATCACTTCTTACATGATAAGGAGCTGATTGATGTATAAGTTGTTTTGGTTTGATGTTTGTATGAAATTTGGGAATCTCAAAACTCTATGGGAGGTGCTGCCCAAATTTTTATTTGGTGAGGAAGAAGTGTTCTTGAGTTAAATAATGTAGGAGAAGTGGTTTAGGATCAAGAATAAGCCGTTACATGCAAAGAGAGTTTTAAAATCACATGGTTGTTTATGATTCTGTTTTTCGATCAATCTGAAAAAATGAAAGGAGTGTTATTTTCATGATTTTGATGCTTCCATTGGCTTTAGAATGAAAAATTGTGTAGGGTGGAAGTGAGAAAAGGATTTGGGAAGCATTGGAAATCATTTAGACAAGTTTGAAAGCTCTAGGGTTAATAATGTTCTAGCGGAAGTTTGGTTTGATTTTAGTATGTTTTATGGCTTGGAATGAGCTAGTTATTGGTAGCCATAATATTATATTGTGTATAGGAAAGTGAATTGTTAGAGAACCCCTTTGGGAATAGAAGGAAGAGAACTTTCAAGTCTGAAGTTCAAGCTGAAAACAAAGGTGGCAAAAGTCACTAACTCTCCACTAATAGTTGCATGAACAGTTATTTGTGGATTGGGCTTTTTGTATGATAAATTTGTTATGTTTGAACATGTGATGATATGAATCTTGATGTGTTATGGCCATATGCAAAATGTGATAATTGTGTGAAGCTCACATGTTCATGCACAAATTCATAACTATTGAATAATTATCATGCATATTAGTGTTATGTGAGTGCTTTTGCTATTGAGATTTCTTTGAAATCTCACTCTCCTCCACTAACCATTCCTAGGTGCAAGTTCAAGTAAGGGCAAAGAAAAGGTGAGTGAAGATTAAAGAAGTATTATGTAATGATGTTGTAGACAAGTTATGTAAAATGTTTGACTTGTATGTTTAAGTATTTTTGGAGTTAATGTAATCCCTAAACCTCTACTTGGTGAATGGATATATGTATGGGTGTATGGATGATTATGTAAAGTGAGGTAGTTTGTGCTCAAGACTTTACATAAATTTTGGAAAATGGAAAGTTTTTAGAAAGAGGATCGAAAACTCTTGAGAAATCTCAATCTTTGATATGTGAAGAAAAATAGTAAATAAAATCCAATTGATTTGAAATTTGGTCGAAAAATAGTTCATATTGTAAGTTTTAAAGAAAGCCAAAGTTTTTTGGAATTGGACTTTTGTATAGGAAGTTATGATTTTTCAAAATTAAGAGGAAAATTAGGAAAATTGAAAATAACCATATGAACTGTACAACTTCACGTAATAAATGGTTTTTTGGATTGATTGGGCAAATTTTTGGATAAATGAGTATTTTTATTTATAGGGAATGTTATAAGATTTATAAGAAATTGAAATCACTTAATTTTGATTTTTCTAAAATTAGTTATGAATTTTCAAATTTGGGCCAAAAAATTGAAATTTTTTGACCAAATGAATAGTAACTCGAGAAGAGTTTTGTAATTTCACTTCTTTGGTCAATTTGAGCTATGTAAGGCCTAAAATTGGTTCAATATTGATATATTATGAAGCTAATGAGATAAATTAAGGCTTATTATGTTCATCATTACAAAAATTCATACAAGCAACAAACCAACACAAAATATATGCCAAACAACTCCAAATCATGCAAGGAAGGATTTGCAACTAATCTTTTTTCTCTTAATCTCACTCTTTCTCATTTCCCCTCTCATGAACCCTAACATTCCAGCTCCAAAAAGGGAGCCTAAATCAAAAATGTAAACCGATAGAAGTGTAGAGGAAGTTCTAAGGATCAAGAATATGTAAAACATTGCATAGGAGGACCATTTACTTTAGAGTTTTTTGAAAATTTTTTCTATTCTTGCTACCAAAAATGGTGTCTTCTCTCTTCTATCTCAAGTTGACAATTTGGCCAAGAGTGAAGAAAATGAAGCCAAAATGTTGCTTTAATTGCAAGAGGAATTAGGTGGATGGTTGAGATCTTGTCTTGCAAAATTGTGTGATCTAAGGGCTAGTATTTCTCCAACACATTTGACAACTTTTAAACTCTCATTGGCTAACATTTATGGGCTGAAAATATGCGCCAAAACAAAATGGTAACATGTGTACTTGATCCAGTATAACTTACATTGATAAAATAACTTTATTCTAATAGATTCTACCACTTGTTTGGAACATTTATTTCTCTCTTTTGTTCTTCAATTAGGACCATTACAAGTGGCATAAAACAATTATGAATGCTTACTTTTAAAAATTTTATGCTTCCATAAAGTTACTTTACTCTATTACAATACCGATAGAATGACTTGCCGATAAGTAACTGGATCCAAGGCCACCAAAAATTCCTAAAATTCATACTGATATTCTCACACTTCTTCTTTCCTCAAATTGCTTCCTGGAATGTTTTCCATTAATTCTTAAAGAAACCCTTAATTCCAGGGCTTCTCTGGGTCTTTTCCTTTTGATCCAAGAAATTGCGTTTCTTATATTATGGGCAACAATTTTATAAAATACAAGAAATTCCAAGCTATTTTCCTTGCTTTGAGATCAGATGTTTAAGACCTCCTGATACTTTGAATAATTCTTATTAGTTAATTATTTAATAAAAATGCCAAAAATTGAATGACCTTTAAAATTCTCTTAACGACAATCTAGATCAATTTAACTGAAATCGGGCATCACATGCTGATCAATGACTTTTTCTCTACATTTTGGATCTCTATGAATTTTTCTGATATTTTTTATCAAACTTTGACAAGTTGACTTTTGACTTGGGTTAAATGACTATCGGTTAAAGAGGCCCTTGGTTAAAGAGCAATCCTTCCCTCTCACCCCTACCAATAACCCATTTATCATTCACCTCACACAATCCTAGCTGACAAGACTGATCCACCAAAGGATAGAAGGTAACTTTGCCTTTGTCCATCATTTTTACACCTATGACTGCCTCAACACTACCATGAGGATAGACTTCACAGAGGTGAGGTTGTACCATTCCATCACCTGACACACCATCCTGGACCATTACAGCCTTCCATTTTGTGAGGTAGACCATTATACCCACTTCATGAGTAACTTCCCTGATGATGGCATTGCCTAGACCTTATCTGAGCCAAGGAAGGGGTAGAACATTCCCCGTAGGGTGAAGATGTACATTAGGTATGCTGATTATAGACCTGAGACTAAACCTTTCATCCATCTGGTCTGCAGCAACATCCTACCCACTAGCCATCTCGCATACCTGCCTAAAAAGCAAGCACTCTGCATTATCTACTGATGAGGGTATCGAGTTTGACATTCCTCATCTTATCTACACCACCCACCGAGATGTCGTCTTCACCACTAGAACCACCAAACCTGTTATATTTCCGCACCTTATTTCTAATTTGTTCTCGGAGGCTCAGGTCCTTGAACTTCTAGAGGACAACCCCTTTGCTATCGCCTCGATGTTTACATATGATTGCATTAGGCAAACAGTTGCCCACCCCTCCTTAGCCCATCATTAATATTGGCCAACCGGCACCCAATGTCCAGGAGCTCCCAATACCTAGGCACACCATGCACCTCAGACATCTCTTGCCCCTGTGACCTTAGAGGGTCTCACTGCCGAATTTCAGCAGTTTTGCTTATCATTGCTTCAGCAGCTCGAGCAGGACAGGAGATATCACCGCAGGATGGATGCGTTGATCGCATAACACCTTCATTTTGAGCTTCCAGTTGAAGAGGATGATTTCATGAGCAAAGTTGGAACATGTGGAGTAGGCCCGTCTGCCGTAGGAGAGGGAGGAGCTAGTATTGGTGGGGACGAGGATAAGGATATAGCCATAACTGTTGTGGATTCAGATGGTGATTCGGCTATACAGTCATAGTTGTGTTTCCTTTTCTTTTCAATTTTTATGTTTTTCCTTTGTATCGTTTGTGGATATTTTGTTTACCGGATATTATGTAGTTTCTAGATATTTATGTATAGTTTCTATTGTTGTTTTCCTTTTTTCCAGTTGCGTACTTGTATTGATTTTCGGTATTGCTTACTGAATTCTGTGTGTATGCTGGTTGGTCCCTCTTCTTTTTAATCATTGAGGACAATGCTATTTTCAAATGTATTTGGTTTTTTGGATGGGTCATTGATGGGTCATTTTGATAAAAATTTGAAAATTTTTCATAAAAAACTTGAATCCTAGGAGGTTTTTGAACTACAATGTTGCTTTCTGATCACTTTCACTGCGACCAACTTATGGTTTCGCAGCGACAAAAGTAGTTTTAATATAGTGTTTGCCTCTCGAGTGTGCTTCATGTAATACTACTTAATTTCCTCTATAAGCTTCATATTAGATCACTAATGAACCACTCTTGGGCCTTAGATAGCTTGAATTGACCAAAGAAGTGAAATTGAAAATTTCCAAAACGGAGTTATTGTTCTTTGGTCATTTTCCAGATTTCTAGCTCAACTTTAAAAATTCATAACTAATTCTAGAAAAATAAAAATTGAGTTGTTCCAATTTCTATTTGAAGATTATGAAATGATATACAAGGGAAAAATACTCACTGAATCATATCCTTGCCCAATAGATACAGTTAATTCCGTGAACATGCACTGTTCATTTGGTTACTTTTCATTTTTTCAGATTTATCTCCTAACTTTGGAAAATAATAACTCTTTATACAAATGTCCAATTGCAGCGTTCTTGGGCTCATTTTAAAGGCTAACATGTGACTAATGAAATGGAGAATTTCAGCCCATTTGGAGCTCGTTTGCTATTTTCATTGCCACTCAAAAATTGGTCAGTTTTAAGGTTGCTGGAACTTTTGTCTTAAAATCTTGGCCTTTATTTAAAATTTTCCAAAACCTCTTTTGATTAAATTAAAGGCCTCTTGCAATTCAGGGTTACTTCTTTATCATATTAGCACATAATTATGTATGCATTGGCTCATAACTACACTCATATCATGCAGAGGTTTATAATTTACATCATTACATCAAGTTGTCAAAATAAAGTTGCAAGCATAACACATAAACTCACAAGCAATATCATCACATAGAGTGTCTTCAATCACCATTTACTTTGCTCTTACTCATGCTTGTGCTTGTACCTAAAATGGTTAGTTTGGAAAGAATGAGATTTATGCAAATCCCAATAGCAAAACTATCCAACACATTTCACAAATTGCATGACAACTTTCATCAATAATGTGAATGTATAAAACTGCAACATGTAACTTCTAAATGCAAATGGCCATAGCATATAAAGCACATATTCACACCTTTATCATCATCAATTTCAAACAAGTCCTATATATTTCATCAATCAATTTCAAAACAACTTAGATTAGAGTTAGATGGTTTTGCTGCCTTGTTGCTTTAGCTTTTCCTTAGGATTTGAACCTCTCTTGATCACCTTTCTCAATGGGTTCTTTGATTCCTCAATTTTCTAAACACCATTCAAGAATATGATCATCATTCACAAGTCATCAACTAGACATAAAATTAACACAAATGTAATATAGCCCTCTTGCTCTTTTAAAAGCACCTTGGAGCTTTGTAATTTGTTCTTATGGTTTCTAATGCTTCCCAAAACCCTTTCTCACTTTTATCCTACACAATTTGGCTTTCTAAAGCCATTGGTAGCATCAACATCATGAAAATCATACTCGTTCTACAATTTCTAGATTTGGCCGAAACACTTCAAGGGAAAGGGGAATTGTGATTTTCAACTTCAACTTCATTCACTTGCATAAACACACTCCTAATCCATTGTTTATGCATTATTTGACATCAAAAAAACCTTCCCCAATCAAGAAGAAAAACGTGCAGCACCTCCCCTTAGGGTTTGAAATCCAAAATTCCAAATACAACAACAATCAACATAAACTATACACCAACCAACTCCCTAGCTTGCATAGAGTTGATTGGTACCAATGATTTGATCTAAATCCTTCTCTTTCTCATTTTCTCTTACTAAAATCAGAAATTCCAGCAGCTATATTCCATCAAAAATCAAGAAACCAAACTAATAGAAAGGTAAAAGAAGCTCCAAGGATCAAGAATATGTGAAAGATTGCATGAGAGAATTACTCACCTTGGAGTTTTGTGAAATTTTCCTCTCCTTCTTCTTCCTCCTTGCTTTCACGCCATTTGCTCTCATTTTCAGCTGAAAATTTTGGTCTTGGGATGGAGATAATGAAGCCAAAATGTCTTTTATTACAAGAAGAAATAGGTGGAAGGTTGAGATTTAATCTTGCAAAAATATCTTGATCTAATGACTTGTATTCTTCCACCACTTGTAACACCTTGTGGCTTCTCATTGGTTGCATTTAATGAGACATAATTGAGGCTAAAAATCTGGTTGGGGGTTTGATTACATTAACCAAACCGGTTACCTTTCGATTATAACTTTTACCAGTAAAAGTAATTTTATTTCGGTAAACTTTTCTCTACTTTCCTGGAGATGTTTTATTCCTCTTTTCATCTCCACATTTCACTTATTCATATGGAGAAATTTTTATTCCAAAAATATCCCTGGAATCCGTCCAAATTTAGCATGGTTACTTTACTCTGTCAAAATCCCTGAAAAACGTACTACCGATGGCCAATTGAGTTTTAAGGCATTACAAATTTTGAGAATTTTCACTGATTTCTTAACCCTTTTCCTTTCCTCAAATTCCTTTCCAGAATGTCCGTAATTAATTTTTAAAGAAAATCCCATTTTTTAGGATTTTCAGGCTCTTTTCCTTCGTTCTGGAAATTCGCCTTTATCGTATTTTGGGCAATATTTTTATAAAATACTATAATTTTTTTCTTTTTCTATGCGCTGAACTCAACTGACTAAAGTCTCTTAATACCTCAAATACTTATTTTTGGTTGATTTACCTTCAAAATTCTCTAAATAGAGATCTAGGCTGAATTTTGACAATTTGTCGAATCTCAATTAATCAGTGAGTTTTGCTCTATCTTTTGGGCATCCGTGAATTTTTCTGCAATTTTGGTCAACCTTTGACTTTTTGACTTTGACTTTTGTCAAATGACCAAAATACCCTTGCTTTTCTCTTGTTTCCGAAATTGCCCTTACTTTTCTTTCTACTCTTTCAAAATTCCATTATTGCCCTTACATTTCCATGTATAATGACATTTGGGTTCTTCCAGGGGGTCACCCATCTTATCATTACTCCAGGGCAAGCACGCTTATACTGCAGAGTTCTTAAAAGAATTCCAACCATTAGGACCAAGTTAACTTTAATACGTTTGCTCCATTACCTTCCTCTTTTTCTGTACTTTCCATCTCTAGGCCCTAATTCAATCCATAACTACCGGTTTGGCTTTTATTTCAAAGTATTGAAATAGATAGATATCACACTTCGTTGTGACCAACTTATTGGTTCGATGTGACGAATGTAGAAGTACATAAAAAAAGAAATGAAAAAAATTAATAATAAATAGTAATAATAATTCCTTCTAACTGAGGTGCCTTTAATACTCCTGAGTAGGCAACATAACTTTTTACAAATGTGGTGTTTGGAAAATCATGCATGTCTTTAAGGGATAAAAGTTTTGGTTAGTTGCATTTTTAAGTTGTTAACAAAGGGGAAATAATGAAGCATTTTTAAAGTGACTCTTTACGTTTTTAATCCTTGAGATTCTCTAATTGAGATGTTAACCTTATCGTGAGGATAATTGGACCTAATTCTATTTAACTGTATGGGTCTATTTTAATTCTAATCTCTCTAGAACTTATCTTAATTTTTAATTAAAGCTTGATGACCCAATATTCTGTGAATATGATAGAGGCATTCATTCCAAAACCCTTTTTTTATTCAAACATGAATCAAAATAAAATTTGACCCTTGCCACCCATTTGAGCCATTCCTTCTTAGATACCAGCATTTGAAACTCTGAATTTAGATATTGACATTTTGCAATTTATGTTTTCGCATTGTTATTTCTCTAAAAAATAGAAAAAGAAAAAAAGAGAGAAAAGACATTTTATGTATCCTCGAATAATGTTGTTTAAATTATGCATTATAAAAAGTTCATTCATAATTGCAGTTATCTATAATGCTATGTATTTAAGAATCCATTCATTATTCTACATTGCTGACTTTAACCCCCATCATCCATTATAAACCTTAAGTCCTCTTGAATCATATTTTATGGATCTTGCATTAGAGAGGTAGAATGATTATAAGCCTATGGTAGATGTTGAATTAAGCAGACTAAAAGTGAAATTAACCTGTCTAAGTGAGATGAGAGATAAACACTTTTTCCTTGAGAGGAAGTCTCCTTTAGTCAATCTCTTGAATTGAGCTCTCACAGAGATAACCTTAATAATGCCTCTGCTTTGACCCTTATTAACGCCTTGGCAAATGAAGATAATAATTTCTGATATTCTCAAGCATGGTTGAAAAATTCTAAATGCATTCACAATATATTATTGAAAGGCCTTGTCTAGGAGTACAAATGTTTAAGTGTGGGGGAATTTGATTGAGCTATAATTATTCAATAGTTTTGCTAGAATTTTCAAGGTTTTTAATGAATTTTTTTATCTATTGTGATCCTAGTTGTGCTTAATTGACAAACACGAGTTATTTTTTATTAGCATATATTTTAGTGCAAATGCCATGATCAATTACATATTTGCATTCAATTCAATTTTTGAGCAAAAGATGCTTCAAACCATTGCTATTCATTTTAGGAACTCTCCTAAGACACATGGAGAGCAGCTCTGGAGACTTTCATAAAGGCACATATCAATGTTCGCCACCCTAAAACCAAGAGAAACTAGGTAGGACCTCTCGGCAGAGGCTCATCGTGGTGAAAACTTAAGTTCACCTTAGCGAAAATAACGTATTAGTAAACCAGTTCATGCCTAGAATGGGAAGAAAACCTATTCACATTGTGAACCGACCCAGAACGGTTGAGAAACCCTATCAGGGTCGAAATTCATTTACAATGAGGGGGGATGCAACAGCCACATTGGAGAAACACTCTCTTATCTTCTATCATTATATTATACCCAAAAAAACCCTAACAATTGAACCTACACCTTCCATTTCCATTGCCCAGACCATGATGCATCTACATTCTACCATGGGGATTGCTAAGCTGGTTTCTATAAGTAGCTAAACCTTTCTTTTCCTCTTGGAGATGAAGAAAGCTTGATTCTATGTAGCTTCAAAAGGGGAGTAGTAGTTTTAATCTGTATTCCTGTCATGGATTGCTAGTTGCTGAGTTAGGACTTGTAATTTATACTTGGATACTTGATTACAGTTGTAATCAATTTGGATTCCTTTTGTGTAATGGAGTGTTATTTGTTAGACTTGATAAATTTGAAGTCTCATATCTAGCTATTCAATGAAACCATTGTTATTCTCTCTTATCTTCCTAGTTGTGCTTGATATTTGAGTTGATGATATTGGTATTAGATTTTTCACTGACCATTTCATTGCATATACTAAGTGTTTTCAAAGATTCATGGAATGAAGTTCATTAGATGAGATTTTTTGACCTAGTGAGTTGTTGGGGTTTTTCATTAAGAAACTTAGTGCATTAACACTACTCTACCTCATTATTTGGATTGTGATAGCCTAAACCAATTCCAAGAGGAAATTATAGTTACAAGAATTTGCATTTGCCCATTTGGTTTTCTGCATTTCCCATAAAATCCAAAAATACTTTACATTTCAATATTTCTTTTGTTATTTCCAAGTCCAAGTTTTGCAACAGAAAACCCCCAATCATTTTAGCATTTTTAGAACATGAGTTAAGTGAAATCAATTGTGCCCAAGTCTCCGATTAAGAGAATGACCCTGGGGTTACGCCCTATAGTGCAATCCTTGGAAATCACTATTTTTTTTATCAATTTCCAAGGTATTTGAACAACGATAAGTTTTATTTTAAAAGCAAGATAGTAAAAAGGATCATATTAATGAACATGTGATATTACAAATTTTCTAACATTGTGCATAAAGCATTCTAACATATCATCACATATTCAAACATCACAAATTTCTCACACAATAAAGCACAAATCACAAGCAATCATCAATCCAACTATTAGTGTAAAGTTAATAACTTTTGCTACCTTGATCCTTTAACTTTGCCTTGAATTAAAATCTTTCCTTTTTGTTCTTCCAAAATGTTCCCCTGACAATTCACTTTCTTGCACATAATATTATGCAATGAACATTAATACCAAGCCACTATCAAGCCTTAAAACACATTAAAACCATGCAAAACCCTTCTTGAAGTTTAAGAGCCCTTATGCCCTTA
This sequence comes from Vachellia pachyceras, assembly GCA_025593235.1. Taxonomy (NCBI): domain Eukaryota; kingdom Viridiplantae; phylum Streptophyta; class Magnoliopsida; order Fabales; family Fabaceae; genus Vachellia; species Vachellia pachyceras. The sequence goes on along the minus strand of JANTPZ010144785.1, from coordinate 3,676 downwards.
AACTTTCCAAAATTAATTCCTTGCTTCCAAAATCATTTTCTTACTTCTACCCTACACAAGTTTTCATTCTAAAGCCAATGGAAACATCAACATCACACTCCTTCCCCATGTTCTAGGTCTGGTAGAGAGGTTCAATATTAAGGGGAAAATGTTATTTTCAACTTCTTACTTCTTATACTTACATAATCTTATTCCTAAACCATTTTCCATGCATCATTTCATTCAAAACATTACTCTCCTTTAAAATAAAAAATTGGACCACATCTCCCCTAGGGTTTCATGATTCCCAAAATTCATACAAGCTTAAATACAATACAAAACACACACCAATCAACTCCTTAACTTGCACAGAGTTGTTTGGTAACAATCACTTGATCTAAATCCCACTCTTTCTTATTTTCTCTCACTAAAAACTTAACATTCCAGCAGCCATATTCCAGCAAAAACCAAGAAATTAAACCGATAGAATGAAGAGGAAGGTCCAAGGAGTAAGATTATGCAAAAGATTGTATCAAAACTTATCTTACCTTGGATTTCTTGTGGATTTTCTTCTCCTTCTTACGCTCTTCTTAACTACCACTCCTCTCTCTCTCTGTTGTTGTTCTTAGCTGAGAATATGGGCTGGAAATGGAGAGAACAAATGGCTTTTTTCTCAATTTGTGCGTGTCATCCTTGCAATGCCTTTAATGATATGCCAAAATAATCCAAAGGTTGGGATTTAATCTTGCATTAATCTTATGATCTAAGGGTTAATATTTGCGCAGCACAATTTCCCCTTTTTTTGCACCTCTTGGCTGACTTTATGGCCTGAAAAATAGTAGGAAAAATTTGTTAACATGTGCTAAATTATGGTGGTGACAAGTCTCTCTTAATCCTGTACAACTTGGACTGATAAAGTAACTTTATTCTGATAAATTCTACCACTTGTTTGACATAATTTATTTCTCTTTTTTGTCTCTAAATGTGATCATTACAAATAGCATAACATGATTTATAAAAATTTTACTTTTGGAAACTTTAAATTTCCATAAAGTTACTTTATGCGTCCGAAAATACGTTTAGGTGATTTTCTGATTGATAACTTGATTTGAGGTAATTGAAAATTCCCAAAATTCTTCATGATACTCTCATATTTTCTTCTTTACTCAAATTGCTGCTAGGAATGTCTTTAATTAAATTTTTGAAGAAAATTTGAATTTAGGGTTTTTCGGGTCTTTTCCTTCTGGTTAGAGAAATTGTTTCACTTTCTCATGGAAACAATTTTACAAAATACTAAAATTTTTAAGCTATTTTTCCTTGCTTTGAGATCAGACATATGGGGCCTTTAGGTATCTTAAATAATTATTTTTGAATAATTATTTATTAAATAACCCAAAAATTAAATGACCTTTAAATTTCCCACAAAGGGTATTTTGGTCATTTTAACTTAAACCAAGTCTCAATTACTTATCAGTGAATTTTTCTTTTTTCCGATGTTGACATAAAAGTTTTTCTAGATTTTTGGTTAAACTTTGACAAAAATGTCCTTAGACTTTTGAATAATTACCAAAATGCCCTTAATCTTCTAGATAACAATTTAGTCCTTTATCTTCATATTTTTCATTAAATAAACCTTCCTACCCCTAACTTCTTTTCCTTCTCTTTCTACTGGGCCTTGATTCAACATCTTTCTTATTCATTTAGCCTTTAATTTTTGTTACTGAAAGTATGAATATTACAACATTAGTCTAGAATACTTGAAAATTATTCTTCTGAGTCATCTTAGCTCATGTTATATCTGCAAGTACTCTATTCCTTGTTTCCACTACTCCATTTTGTTGTAGGGTTATTGGTGCTAAGAAGTTGTGATTAATTCCTTCGTTCTCATAGTATGTTGCAAAGTCTCCATTCTCGAATCCTTCTCCATAATATGTTATAATGGAAACAATAGATATACCCTTCTTATTTTGAACATTTTTTGGTAGTGTAGGATTTGACCAAGAGGGGGTAAATTGGTCACTTTTTAAAAATAAAATCACGATGCATAGAATTAAAACAAAGTAACTAGTGAGCAGAGGGAAGATGAACATAAGAGCTTTATCCTGGTTTGGCCTACAGAACTACTTCTAGTTCTTATATCACCTCTAAGATTTCCAAATCCACTATCAGCACCAGCAATAGGCTTCATAAGCCTTTACAAGGAGAATCACACTCCCCCTTACAATTCTCACCAAAAAATAGTATCGTGGTTTCTGTTTTTCTACACAAACTCAGCCCAACAGACTCAAGGTCCCAACATCAAGTTTCTCACAGTTTTACAATGAAGAATCGCTATATAAACTTTCTCAAAAGAGTAAATATGTAATTACTGAAGCATAAAGAATATAATGAATGATTTACAGAGAGGTAGATGAACAAAATTAATGTCAAAAGCTTTCAATATGCATATTCTCTGCTCTCCATCTTGAATGCTTGGCTATTTATAGTTGAGAGAAAATTAGCCGTTAGAAAGAGTAAATGTTCATTATTCACAGCTACCTTCAATCCTTTGCCATTAATGCCACATTTAATGCAGTTCAACTGACGACGTCAGAGATGATCATTAATTCATTATGTCAAAGATATCCTCAGAAGCTCTTCCCTATCCAATGAGTCAACTAATATGCATTTATGGATGAAGTTCAAATAACCTATGCATAAAAAAAGGAAAGATTTGGTAAAAAGCATAAATTCATTGTCAGGCTGATAACTATCAGGTAAACACAATACTCGAGTTCTATATAGTAATACTCGGGTGTTGGAAGAAATGGTCTTGAAGAAAATGTTGAATACTTTTCTTTAAAACTGAAGTATTGAAAAATTGTCTCGATACTCAAGTGTTAATGCACAATACTTCAAGTATTGACAGTATTTTTTTTATACTTGAGTGTTGGAAAGAGTATTTGAGGTAATAACATTAAATCTTGAGTATTGGACATCACTGCATAAGTTCTGGAACTACTTTTGTTACTATTAGAGTATTGAGTAAGAGATTTGAAGAAATGAGTAGTCTAAAAGTCTCAACACTTGAGTATTAGGATGTAGTGCTCGAGTATTATGAATGCTTTTGTTTTTACTGGAGTACTCTTGGAAGCATTATAATGAAAACTGACCTTTGGAGCTCAATACTCGAGTACTGGCACTCAATACTCAAGTATTGACAACACTTCTTGTTATGTGTATTGACACAATATACTCAAGTGTTGACAATACTTTTGTCATGCTTGAGTACTGAACAAAAGTATTGCATAACAGTTCAAGTTTCAAAGCCTGATACTCGAGTATTGACTTCCAATACTCAAGTGTTGGTAATACTTTTGTTTATGCTGGAGTACTCAGTGAAAGTATTGAGTTTCAAAATAACTTTAAACCTTAAACTAGAGTTTTCAACCTTAAAACTCGAGTGTCAACACTTTAACTGCTACTCAAGTATACTTTGAAAGTATTGATTTTGAAAACACTTTGCAACTTTGAAACTCAAGTATTAGCATGCCAAACTCAAGTGATGCAGTATTAACATAAAACATTCAAATGAAACAAGTTCAAAACATTTTCTAACTTCATAATTCCTACAAAACATAAAACAATGGATTTTGTTATCATCAAAACATGAAATCAACATTCTCCCCTTTTTTGATGATGATAAAACCATAAATCA
>JANTPZ010144784.1:0-23718 GCA_025593235.1 Vachellia pachyceras | reverse complement strand
TTTTAAAGCCAATGGAAGCATTAAAATCATCAAAAACTCACTCCTTCCTGCACTTTCCAGTTTTGCACGAAAATTGCCAAAGATTGGAAAATTGGTTCTTTTCAACTTTTCTTGATATGTAACTTCATTTTCTTGTTTCTAACCTTATTTCCATGGATTATATAGCCTAAATTCAACTCTCCTTCATTCAATAGAAATTTTGGCAGCATATCCCCTTAGGATTTGAGATTCCAAAATTTCATACAAACATCAAAACCAAGCAATATATACATCAATCTTCTCCTTATCATGTGAGGAGTGTTTTGCAACCAATTATTTCCTCTAAATCCCTCTCTTTCTCATTTTGCATCTCATGAAAACTAACTTTCCAGCCACAAAAAGAAAGCCAAAATCAAAAATCTAAACCGATAGAAAGGTAGAGGAAGTTGAGAGGAAGATTTTGATTTGTAGCACAAAGTAGTAACTCCTCTTACCTTTGATTTTGGAAGCTTTTCTCTTCTCTTCCATGGAGGAATGGTGTGCTCTTCTCTACCATTTTGCATCTGGAAAATGTCAGCCAAATGGGAAGAAATGGAGGGAATTGGCTTTTTATAAAAGTCTCTCATGAAAGATGGAAGGCTAAGATTCAATCCTTAATTATTAAGCATAACCAAGGGTCCATATTTAACCACATGCATGACACTTTCCTCCCTCTCATTGGTCACTTAAAAATATCATCATGGAGGCTTAAAAATCTGGTTATGGTTTGGTTACATTAACCAAACCGAATTCCATTCGGTTACTTCTACCGATTACATGTTTTACCGGTAAACATAACTCTATTGCGGTAAATCTTTTTCTACTTTTCTGGAGATGTTTTCTTCCTCATTTAATCTCCATAATTTTCTCTTGAATATATTAAAATCATCATCCTCAAATTGTCCCTTGATCCATCCAAAATTAACAGGATTATTTTATCCTGTCAAAAACTCCTGAAAACGAACAATCTTAAAATAAACTATTTTTAGGGTCTTATAACTTTCTTCATTTTTTATTGATATTTTAGCCCTTCTCTTTTCCCCAAAATACCCTCTAATTGTCCTAAATTAATTTTTGTAATAAATTGTATTTTTTTGGGATTTTCGGGTCTTTTTCCTCATTTTCGGGAAAATCGCTTTAATCGTACTTTGGGCGACAATTTTGTAAAATACTATAGAATTCACTGAATCTTTCTAGACTCTGGTTTTTTTTGTCTTAGTGAACTCCTGATATCTTAAATAAATATTTTCAATCATCAAATCTTTAAAATTCCATAATTCATCATCTAGACCGAATTTCAACAATCGGTTGAATCTCTGATAATCAGTGAGTTCTGTTCTATCTTTTGGGCATCTGTGGATTTTTCTAATTTTTGGTCAACTGTTTGACTTTGACTTTGTTAAATGACCAAAATGCCCTTACACTTTTTCTTAATGACCAAAATGTCCTTTCACAGTCTAACTTTTCATAAATTTCCATTTTGCCCATGACCTTTTGGCCATTGATCTTTTGGTTTCTGATTTCTGGATAACTTCCCAGGGGGTCAACCATCCTAAAATTTCTCCAGGGTGAGCACGCTTAACTTTAAAGTTCTTACCGACTTCCATCCACGGGCCAAATCTGATTCTGCAATTTTCGGCCTAACAGCATCAACTTTTTCCATACTCTCTATCCGTGGCCTCTCACTTGACTTTAGACTGCTGGTTTAGCCATTTTTATCCAATGACCATACTGCCCTTGGTCTTTATGCTTAATTACTTTTATGTCCCTGACTTATATTCTTAGAAATCTCAAAGCCTTAGAACTATTCTGACCAGGGTCTCTTAATTCCACTGACATCTCCTTTTTCTGTACTTTTATTTCTGGGCCTTGTCTTATCTTGTAACTATCGATTTGACCTCTATGTCGGCTTACAGAAAAGGGTGGATATTATATCATCAGTGTTCGGCGCTGGAGAGTTGGATGTTGATGGTTCTTGGCTTGCTCCGCTTGAAGAAGAAACTTCATTAGTGAGAAGTTGAATAATTGAGCTGAGCTGTTGCACAAGTTCATGTTTACTTTGGACCCCTGCGAGTCTAGTTTGAATTCTGGCTCTTTGGTTTAAGAAAATACTCTGCTCCGAAAGGCAAAGATATTTAAGGTTTGCTTTGAACCATTTGTCAACTGCTGCAAGGTTGAGAAATTTGAGTTGGAACTTCTCCCACCATCTGATAAAAGGAATTCGCTGTAAAATAGGAAAAACGGCTGATCTCTATCTTGATGAGAAAAGGAGTACTACCAAGAGAATATCCAAGTACCTGATAGTTTAGAGAAATAGTGTAGTTCCACTGGAATGGTAGGTTCTACACAAACATTAAATTTTTGTTTAAAGAACTCAAAGGCTTGGATTACATCGGGGGGAAAGACCTGAGGGGTGACTCCAAAGAAATCCCACCAATGTAAAAACCATTGAGGAAATTGATACTTAGTAGATTTATTAAAATAAATAAACCAAGAATGTTTAAAAAACCGATTTTGATCCTAGAAGACTTTCCACCAGGCATCTTGATAATCCCAGTATGAATATCCATTGGGTTCAAAATCAATGTCCCAAAACCGTGGTTTGTTTATCCCCACTGGGATGGAGTGAGAACCTTTTTGATTTGAAGAGTAGAATGAGTTATTAAAGATTCATCTTTTGGGTCTGCCTTTCTGGAGAGAGAAACAGAATCAGAATGAATCAATATTAATTCATAATACTCTCTTGTTTTTCGAAGGTTAACAGGCTTAAAGTACCATCCAGAAGGGAAAATCTTTAAGGCTGTTAGGTTGGGTGTTTTTTTCAAAGAATTCTGGTTCAACCTGACATACGAATCTGGCTTTACCAAGTTTTTGGACATAGGGTGTAACGAGTTTTTTTTCAGGCTGGATAGTAATTGCTTGGGAGGAAGCAGTTACCAATTGTTTTTAAAAAACTGGTACTGGTGTTTTTGAGAGTTGAAGAGCATACTGATGATTAATCAAATCATACTCCTGTTTGGTCATAGCTTGGAGGGCTAGAGTTTTCTCATCTGGTTTGGCTAGTGTTTGACTTCAGTTTTGTGATGGGAGTTTTTGAACATAAGATTGGAGGGTTTTTTTATCAGATTTTTGGACTGAAGGTCCTGTTTGTGATTTTTGAGTAGAAGACTCGAATTTCTTGATGCTAGATTGGGTAGAAGACACTGTTTGTTGGGTTGAAGACCCTGCTTGCTGGGTGGACCCTGTTTGTTGGGATAAAGTCCCTGTCAATTATCTCAGAAGATCATGAATTTCTTCTGAGCAGAGTGGTGGTTATGCTCCTATCAAAGGCTCTTTGCCTTTGTCCATTTCTTCGTCTTTATTCTTCTTCTTCTTTTTAGGAGGCATTTTGGTGCAAGGGGTGGATCACTCAGTTTCCTCAGTATCATCACCTTCAGGTTTCATAGAGGTGTAGTGATTAAAGTTCATCAGAGTTTTCCAGTTAAAATACCATGCTAAGAATTTAGCAGAACAAGAGTTTAATAGAACTAGACACGACAAGGGAATTTATGCTATAGCCACCGCATTTTACAAGTGTATAATATCTCATATATGATACTCTACTACGGAGACCATAGGCTACCCTAACCTGCGGGACCTACACCTTGACTATCTCCGGAAGTACTCAGACATCATAAACAACAACCATACACTAAGATGATGAACTACCACCAGCGTGCTATCAAGCATAAATTCCAGACTCTTTTTTTTTTTGCTAAACCGTCAACATGGTTCTTCCCAGTACAAATTCTAATGAAGGATAATTAGAACATCTATACTTCCCCTTCCGGCTCTGATACCAAGGTAGAGGTTTAGCAAAGCCGGAAGGACTTGGAGCAGAGTCCTTCTGGTAAGTTAATTGAAACTTCTGGTATGAAGGACTCAGAACATATAAAAGCCAAACTTAACGGTACAAACCGTTGTCAATACACCATGTGCTGTATTGACAACACTAATGGGATCATTTTTTAAATATTTTAAAATTTGGGATCATTTGATAAATAAGTTCCTTATTTGGGACTCAACAATAAATCTCCCAAAAAAATTTATTTTGATTTACATATAATATATAAAAAAAAGAAGGAAAAAGGCTTTTTCAAACGCTCGTTGGCATTATATCATCCTTGTTGATGGATGGTGCTATTTTTTTATTTTTATTGATTGTGTTAATATTTATATATATTAATAATTAATATTGATAGGGATTGAAATTGAATATTAATACTGAAGATGCTGTTTACTGAAATTTAGTTGAAATAAAAGATAAAATCTTTGATAAAAATGCTGTTTGGCAATAATATATTAATATCAATATTTTGATACAATTTCCCTCCCCATTTTTCTGACATGGATTTTTTTTTGACAAGACATGATCAAGTTTGTGACTGAATTCACTTTTATTTTTCGTGTGTGGGGTCTAACGTATGCTGCTCTGCACATACGTTGTTCATGTCTGCTGGCTCCTGCACGCATAAAAACGCACAGAGCTGATTCCTCTCGTACGGAGAGAACAAGGTCTGGCTTCTTCTTCTTCTTCTTCTTCTGCTAGGGCGAGGTTTCTGTATTTCTTTCTTTGACGAAGAAAAGGAAGGAACCTTGAAGCAGTCAAACAAGGTGGTTATCGTCAGCCTACCTCTCTTCCAGCTAAAGCTCCGGCCGGTTCAGTGAAATTTCTTGAGTTCCAGTTCACAAAGAAGAAATTTTAAAGCTCCATGACACTGTCTCATTATTTCTTCAAAATCCTCATTGGGGAGTGGACGACTAAATTGGTACTTTTCTTTCTTTCTTCTCAACTGTCTCTGTACTGTCAGAGTCCTTGTGCTCTCCCCGGCCGTTCTTTGCCTTTTTTCCTTTTCAGTTTCTGGTTTTGTTCATTTGTTTGCTTGTGCTTCTCAGTTTTTGCTTTGGTTCTCAATTGGTTGATTCTTCTTCTTCTTCTGTCCCCCTTTTGGCTGGTTATCGATCTGTTTTTCCATATGATTTTCCTGTGCGCCAAAGACGAAGGAGGAGGTGAGTGGAGGCAAACAATGGTAAAGGACAAGTATTTCACTTTTATGTTTCTTCTTTAGTCATAAAAAATTCATTCAAAAATTCCTCATTAAGATGCGAAGATAGGTATGACACACACACATGTATATGTATAAAAAATGCCTCTAGTATACTGTATCTTTTTAAGGTACAAAAATATGTCATGGATTTTTTAAATAGGAGCATAAATGTTATAACAGTTAAATATAACAATTAATATGCAAAAATAAACCAGGTAATTTTACACATAAATCCTATATTATATTACCAATTACAACCTCCATTCTACTCTCATGACAACCTTCCATTCTTTGTTCCTCTTCCCCCCGTTTTTTCTAATAGAAGCTCTCTAGTCACAGAATTCGAAACTTCTATTGGATGTTTTCCTTTTACCTCTCTGACTCGTTGGTTAGCTTTTTTTTTTTTCTTATTATTCTTAGACAAACTGTTTTATTTAGTCTCACATTGAACTTCTCCTAGCTCCTAGTGTGATGCTCAAATCGTTTCCCCCCTTCAAAACTCTTTATTTTTGAAATTTTTTTGCAGCGAATCCCTCGGCTGTTTGTCTCCAGCTTTAATCTTACACCCAAGAGAGTAATACTTGCCGATGCTTCTTCAGAAAGACTATGGAGGGTTGATATGGAGGAGGAGGACCAAGATAACCATACAGAACTCTACTTCAAAAGGGGTTGGACTAAATTTGTAAAAGACCATGAAGATTTAGAGGTAGCAGATTTCTTAATTTTCGAGTTTGATGGGAAGTCAAGATTTAAAGTTATTACCTGTGGGAAATCTACCTGCGAGAAGAAGCTTGAGAGTGAAGAACGAGAACGGATGAATCAGAATAAGAACATCAAACAACATCTTCATAATAATAAACAGACCGCAGCAGCATCAACTCGAGATCGTCGAGAAAATCAGGAAGGAAAAGATTACATGCATGTGGACAGAGTACAAAAGCTTGATGTGACTGTAAAGAAGGAAAAAGAAGATTTTGATGATTATGGCACTTTTGGCCAAGAAACTTTGGATGATGCTTGGGAATCCCAGTCTGAAGATGAAGAAGAAAGTGACGGGTTTGATGATATTGAATGTAAACCTCATGATTCTACCATGAATATTGGTAAGTTATTCAAAAGATAGTCTTCCATTTGATGATTCTGATCAAACTTGGATTTTTATTACTCTGAACTGAAGTCTAATTACATAATTAGCGAGATAATAATTATGGCTCAATAATGTTAAACTTGCAACAACAAATATTTTTTATTTTTCAAATAATGGTGGTGTACATGTTTTTTTATGCTTTAGTGTTTGTACACCAATTATGCAGTTGGGCTTTCGTTACTTTCCACTGATAATTTACAATTTAGTGTAAGATTTGAGGTCGCATTTTGATTAATTAATTAGGGGAAGGCAGCAACTGGGGCTTCACGGTTCCTTCATTCAGAGTACATCTCCAGCATGCCTATGCAAAGAGGGGTTGCATGGTTAGTTCTTGAGATGACCCAGATACTTGATTCCTTAAATGCCTATGAAAGCAACCAAATTAATCATGTGTTAGCTTCACACACACACACACACACACACACACACATTGAAGCAGGAATTTTTCTCATCATCATATAATTCATTAAGGAAAAGACAAATTGGCTGATGTTTTACATTCATCCTTCCTTGATTCTTCCTTATACCACTTCATCATCATCAAATTTTATGTTCTTATTACTTCACTGCTTCTATTGGTTGTGCCATGTCATGTGAGAGTTTCATGATAGTGATGTTTTGTTTACGCCATGTGTGAATAACTAGTAGACCCATTAACTGCACAATCTATACTCAACCTGTTTCTTGTAAAACACACTAACTTTGGTAACACAACAAGTTACATATTGTTGAAATACGTTAGAGTTGAAGATTCACAAAATATTTACAACACCAATCCCTAGGCTATAATAGACGAGCGAGAAAGAAAAAGTGAAGTAAATAAGGCTAATACCGGTGCTCAAGAGAATTATACCAAAGTTTATAGGAGAGAACACTGTTTATTCTCCTTTTTAATCTCTGTTCAGTGCTTTGGGCCTATTTGGGGATAAGGATTTTGGCAATAATCAGTTGCATCTTCCGTAATTTTATTCACTTGTATTATATATTCCAGTAAGTACCCCCATTTGCTTGCCGTTTCTGCTATGATTTTTCTTTGGTTCTATTGACAGACTTGTAAGGTTCTAACAAAAGACAATTTATAATGCTTTGTCATGTCCGATGCTAGATGTGTATCAGGGACCTGGGGTGTCAGCTGTGCACTTGGGGTGCTTCCCAAATGTTTTTTTTTTCTTTTTTCCTTGGTTGACATCTGTAAATTTCTGTAGTAATCTGGTTCTTATTATATGAAGGAGCTGAGATAATACTTTTCGGTTTAGATATAGTTTCTACAGTGTTTGATGGTGCAGTAACTTATGTGGGTTGAGTTGATTCAAGTGACATATATATATATATATTGAGTCTAATTATGTTAATTTGAGTGATTTGTGCAGTGCATTCCAACGGAGTTCTTCAAGAGATACATGAGAAAAGAGAAGCAAGAGGTGGAGATTGAGACAGAGAGAGGAGTGTGGAAGGTCACATCGCTTCCCCACAAGAAGCGAGCAAGAACATTTGCTAGATTCAGTAAAGGATGGTCCGAGTTTGCTCGGATGAATCAGTTCGAGACTGGACAGTCTCTCCTCTTCAGAATGATTCGGAGAGGTGAGTGTCCCAAGTTCACTGTTCATATTACAAGATGTATTGACTATTAAATTAATTAAGTGTATTGTATTTAAAAATTTTCCTCACCAAAAGTAGTCATGTAAATATGGTTAATTTGTAATCAGCTATATATTAAGAAGTGAATTTAGTATAGCTGGTGAAGCAATTTTATGTGTGTATTTAAACCTATGAATATTGATTTCTTGGTGGGTGAGGTGATAATCATATAATATGTTTTCTTTTAAATTTTTTATTTTATTAAAAAATTGGATCACTTAAATGAAATTAACACGTAATGTAAATTGACGATTTCTTTTTTTTCCATAGGTTTGACTTTATCATCCATGGGCTTGTTTGTTCAAAAGTTTAGAAAAGTCAAACGTCCGTTTAACAGTGTTCTTCATGCATATTTATCTCGAGTTGTGTAAAAGTACTTCTCTACCGTGTTCCCGAACGGACATTATATGTGTTATTGAAAGTGAATCTTTTTGCAAAGTAAACAGTTGAGAATCTTTGAATTGATGATGGGGATCGATGGATAAAATTAAAAGATAATTCGTTTTTATGAATAAATAAAGACAATTTTGGTTATAAAAAATAAGAATTGGGCTATCAAAACTTTTTTTTTGTAAGAACCCAAGTCAAAGTATCCATACTCTGCATAGATGGAATTTGTTGAATGCAGGTACATTCTGACTTTCATTGTATACAAATTTATTAACTCCACCCCAATAAATCTTTTGATGGGACTTTCATCTAATTTTTCTAAAAAATTATAGGAAATTTTGTTGTTCATGTCAGTTACTAAGAAATCAAATTAAATAAATTAGATGTATAATATATCAACTTATTCAAAACTAAGAGATCAAAATGAAATTCGAATTAATTATTCCTGGTCAAACCCAAACTAACAATAAAATGACTAAACCAGATGCATTTTCTCATGCCCAGACTAGTCACTCGTAAATATAATAAATCAAAGTTTACATTAATTCTAAAAAAATACATTCATATTTAGTATTTAAAAGTAATTTGAATATGGGTTGCCTTGCATGCACCTGACAAAAAATTCATTCATGCGCCCCTTATATTTGGCAATTTTCTGCTTTTCTTTTTGAAATCAAAGATATTAGTTATGCAACAACATTTTTTGAAAATCATTTCTAGTCATGGTTGGCAAAAAAATAAGTCATTAAGTATTACTCTTTCTATGCCATTCCGCTACTATAAAAACTTAAATCAATGTTCCAAATTCACAAAATAGTATACGTATAAAATTTGGGTGTGGTTTGACATTTTGTGAATTTATACACCCCTTATCTTCTTAATAGCAATTAATACTTATTTACCAATTTTTCATATAATTAATACTTCTTTATACACTTGCTCCTTCTACTTTTTTTTATTCTCTTAAAACCATGTTTAATGCAAGTAAAGTTGATTTTTTAAAAGGGAAATTAATCTTTTGGTTATTATAGTTTCATCTGATATTTTCTTTTCTTTTCTTTTCTTTTTTAATTAGAATGGCAAGCAATGCTTGAAAATGGAACTACAACATGAGTTGAGGGCTATTCCCTATTACAAAAGTTTGATCAAGAGATTTGCACTCTCTACAACTTGGTGGAGCTTCAGTTAGAAGCTGCACACCCTGCATGAGCTTCTTTGACTATGATATCAGCACACCTCAAAATTTTTTTGTTACATTGATACAGCTTTACATTCCAATTGTCATATAGGTGTCGAGTAAGTTCAATCTTATGGCGTAACTGATGATTAGGGCTGCTATCCCTTGGCAAGGTGTTGATCGATAATCAGAGAAAACTTGTACACTATTAAGCTACAGAGTTTGGCATAGCTCCAACCAGTTTAGATTGCCAAAATCTCAACCCCTGTGATCGTGGTACTCCCAAATCTTCTCTGAAAACCCATAATCTAATTGCCTTGATCATTTCTTATGATCCCTCCACATACGACTTGATCTGATGCCTAAACTGAGGCATCAACATCAACATCAAATCTAACTGATCCTCTAGGTGGTGGCCTCCAAAAGGTTCTCCACTACCGCTCTCCTTGAAAATCTATTGAGTGAATCTTCCAACAGATGCATCTTCCATAATATGAAACATGTTTTAGTGAGTGAAACCTGTTTGGATATTTTCTTTTTATATATCAGGCCCTTTTGCTTTTACATGTTTTTAGTTAGGTACCTCTAATTTTTGTCCTTTTTATTAAATTCTTATAGTTTCATCTAATTTTTTTATTGTCCCTTGTAGTTCTTTAAGATTTTATTCCTTAAAATTAATTTCAACTTTAAATTAATAGTTACATAATTAGGAAAATTAATTAATCTAATAATTTGATAATTAAAAATTAATTATAATAAAAAATAAATTAGATATGTTTACATTTCATTTTTAGAAAATTTTATTATTACAATACGAATTTTATAATTATAATAATTATAGTTTCAAGATAAATGATATATATTTAAAAGTTTTAATTAATACTAACATAATATTATTAAAATAATTTATTATTTATAGAATAAAGAAAAAAAACTGTAAGACCTAATTAAAAGTCATATAAAATTATAAGGACTGACAAAAAGAAAAATATTTTTTGAGGGTTTGATTAAAAATAGATGAACTATAAATACATCTATAAGGACATGCGAATTAATTATCCCTTCTTTTAATTTAAAAAATTAATAAGTTAACTATCTTTTAATTAATTGTTTAAAATTAGACCTTTGATAAAAAGACGACTTATATTGTGTAAGAGGATGGGGAGTATTTATTTGTTTTTTTGTTCATTTCAGTAATTCAAATGTCTTTCTTTTATTTTATTTTATTTTCTTTTCTTTTTGAAAAACCGGTATGAAAGAAAGAAAAAAGGCAGAGTAAAAGACCCACAGAAAAGCAATTGTATGGCTATAGATGTGAGTACCAACTACCAACTACTAATAGCTTATTTGGGAATAACTTCATGATCCGTTACACGTAAATTAAGATAGCTCCTCTCACATACTTATCTTCGAATCTATAAAATCGTTCTCTCAACGGATTTTCAAACATGCACTAAGTAGTAGTGTGAATTAAAAAAAGTTAATAAGAAATTGATTCAAAACCTGCAAAGTATATGATGAAGAATTCAAATTCAACGTGAAAAACTTGTTTATGAACCGTCTATAACTACTTATGTGAACACTTTTTAAATCTTCAGAAATGCATTGATTTTTTTAAGTCTCTGTACCCAACTCACCCAAACTTCTCAGGACAAAAAACCCATGGATTTTGTTTGTTATTTATTAATTTTTCTTTTAAAAAAAATATATTCGCCGACGAACGCGAGGTCCATTGACCATGAGAAGATTGTGGCCGTTGAGACAAGCAATTGATCTTCGGAAGACTCAATTCCTCAAGAGGAGTTCGATAGTCCACACTTCACACTTCTGCAACAATCTCAATCCCAAGTCCATGGATTTGAACCACTCTTCTTCTCACACGACCCCTGTGAATAGCACGATTCCGAATGCTTCAAACTCCGTCGGTGATCGTAAGCCCATAGCCTTATGGCCGGGAATGTACCACTCGCCGGTCACCACCGCCCTGTGGGAAGCCAGGTCCAAGATCTTCGAGAGCCTTCTAGGCCCACCCAAGGACGCTCCGCCTCAGAGCGAATTGCTCACCAAAACTCCTTCCCAAAGCAGAACTAGTATTCTGTATAACTTCTCGGATTTCATCCTCAGAGAACAATATAGAGATCCCTGGAATGAGGTCCGGATCGGGAAATTGCTCGAAGATCTTGACGCCTTGGCTGGTACTATATCGGTGAAGGTAGCCTCATGTTCAATTCTCCATTCTTCAGCTTTGCTTTTGTGTGTGTACGTTTGAGCTTTTTGGCTGAATGCTGCTTCTGATATTATTATCTTGAAAGGGGAAGTGGGCGACAACTAAGAAAAGTATTTACTAATTGAACTTTTGGCCCTCCACAGATTATTTCAATTAATTTAATCCCCCAATCATTGAAAGTCTTGTATGGTTGCTCACTTGCTCTTGTATAGTAATTTGCATTCCTTGACATTATTGAATGGTAGCTTTGATTCTAGTAATTAGTGACAATTAGCATCCAAGTCAAGAAACTGGTATTGATCTAAATTTTAAATGAAAATGGAATTCAAGGAGTCACATAGAGATATAGTGACTAACATAGCATTGTTGAATGAAGGTTGTTGCTTAATGACTTTTTTTAACTGTAGCTAGGGATTGTGCATGTTAATTGAGGATATTAATTTGGTTATAACTTGAAAAAGTTTAATCAATTGTTTTTGAACCTTAGACAAACTTGTAATATCATTTAATCACTAATAGAGTTGTATTTATTTAAGTCTCATGAGTTACAATGGTGAAAAATAATCCTAGACATCTCTCATCCTTGAATTAAAGCTCCAATTTAGCTTTCTCATTTTATTGTCAATTTTTTCTTGAATTCAGTAAACCTTTAGAATAAAAACTATTCAAATGATTCCACTCAACCTAATTGATTGCATTTATTATCTTGTTTGTGCGTTAGTCTTCGTGGAAACGATATTTTTATATTTCTTGCAACCTGTACACTTACGGTAAATTAAAGACGAACAAAACATCTTTGCATATAAACTTTTTCCATTCCCTTTCATTCATTTGTATTACAATCCATTCTCTGATTGAAACATGGCCTAAAAAGAAAGTTAGAATAAAATTATATTGTTTTAAAACATGCTATTCCCTATTTTAATGCTTTCAGAAGTTGAATCATGCCAGTGAAAAAGTAAATGCATACATGAAGTGGATCAACATTTGTAAGTATAACAAGAATGAGGACTTTTATTTTAATAATTCATTTTTTAATAATAAAAAATAGATGGGTTTAAAAGAATTGACCCTTATTTTTTATCCTTAAAAGACACATCCTTCTGATTTCGATTTCCTTTTACACCCCCCAAAAGCTAATGCACAAAGCCATCCCTTCACTTAAACGAGTTTAAAAGGGTCGACATGCTGGGTTCAACTCTTTTCTACGTCTCTACATGCATCATATCTAACAAGGAGATCTGCTTTAGTGTGTTAATTAAATTTACAATTTCATTTTTTTGAATAATGCAAAAGCAAGAACATTTATTTATTTAATTTAATCTTATGAGGGTGTCTCATGCCCCAACCTTCGAAATTTTTTTTCTTCCTTTTATCTGTATAATTAGATTTTGAGTAATTACTATGAGTAACTAAGAAAGGGATTTAATTATAAAAAAGTTTTAATGACAAATTGACAGTATAAATCTGTTATAGTTTTCTGCACTTGAACAGATGAACAATATATATTTGTTGTCATTTTCTGCACTTCAACCTGGCATTGATATTTCTGAATTGTTATTGAACTTTTGGCTTATTTAAGTTCATTCTTTGAGACCTCATAGTAATTCCCCCCATAGATTTTACTATACATAAATGAATGGTATTTTTATATATTATGGTAATGAAATAACATAGTTTTAATTTTTTTTCACATTTTTCAGAGAAAAATACTTTACAATTCCATAGTTTTGATTTATTATTTTTGAAAAATTGCATATAATTTAAAACCACATAGCCTATATATATATATATATATATATATATGCTACTTTTCTCATGTGAATTTATATTTAAATGATAATATTTTAAAAATAGAAAACATGGTGAGGTGTGATTAGAGTGCTCGATATAATGGATGTTGGGAACTTAACCTAAATAAGATCTATATTAAAATCCCACCCCTCCCCTCTACTTCATTGAACTAAACACACCATTAATATTTCTAATATTTTACCTCTCAAATGAGTTTCTTATATATATATATATATATGAAGTGATTTAATTCTTTCTCCACCAGTGTAGGTGCATAGGAAGTGATTTAATTCATGAAGAAAAAAACATTTATTGTACATTTTTCAATAACTTATCTAATTAGCAGGTCATATTTTTACATTATCAGACTCAATTTGGAGTAATTTTTTGAAAGTCGGTTTTTCCATTTTCATGAACTAAAACTCAAGACTTTATAATTAAACACGTAAATCCCATGCCCTTCTACTTGAACCAATGTCTATTGGTTTCATCCTATACATTTTGCTTTCGAAGACGTGAATGCATGTACAGTGTAATGGTTCATAAACTCAATCATAATCACGATTTACTGGAGGTAGGAAACATGTATGTCTCATAAATGATTTCAAAAGGTATGGACAAAATGAAGCCGTGACCAATTCAAAATCAATAAAAAAGCAATAACTCCTCCGATCTTATTTGTGATAATCACATATTAAATTATAAGAAATTGGCGCATCTGAATAGTCAAACCTAGCATTATGAATAAGGGTATAAATAAGTTAGGCCGCGTGTGACTAACGAGACTATTTTCACCCCTAATTATGAACCAACTATTACAATAAACACTTCTCACGTCCAGCATTTTAGCCTTCTATCATCCATTTTGTTGTGAACATCATTACTAAAGACGTTCAAACATTAATATGTCACCTCCATTAGGTGCTAGAGTGAGAGGCATCCAGCTTGAAGAAAGTTTAGTTGGTGATTCTCATCCTTTAATGCTGGCAAATTAAAGATATTCCTAGATTCACAAAAAAAAAAAGGAGCATTGCTAAATGAAAAAAAGTTCATCAACCTAACAAATCAATGATATAAGCATCGGCCAGTTACGTTTCAAATAATCAAAGATGAAACATCCAAACGAGCTGCCTAACTTTTATCCTCCTAACATCTGAGATATTTTTATTATGGACAAACATGACAAACTTAATATCTCATTTGAGGGTTTTGTTTTATATTCTAGGAAAGAAATGACACCTTGGGCTAGCTTTTGCCTGCCATGGCAGGTCCAACCCGCAATTCCCAACTCTACAACCATCCACAAACTACTCTGCTTTTCTTTCTCCTATAGATGACATCCTCTGGTATCTAGACACAAGTGCTACCGACTGCTGATTTTTCAAAATTTGACATTCAGTCTGACCCATACAATGGATGTCACTCTGTTATAATCGGTGAAGGTGCTCCTCTCTCCATTTAACACCATGGTTCTGGACAACTCTCCACTTCTAATGGCAACTAGCTCCTCACTTAATTTCTTCATGATCCTAATATATCAAAAAAGTCTGTTATCTGTTCATCAGTCTTGTCTTGATAATAGTCTTTTCTTTGAATTTCATGCTTTTTTTATTTTGGTGAAGGATGCCAATACCAGCAAAGTTCTACTCCAAGGACCCAATCACAATAAGCTCTATCTCATCCGTGGTCTTCATCCTCCCTCCTCGCAGTCCATCTCTGCTTGTTTTTGTGTTTGCACTTCGCCTATTGGCATAATCAACTTGGACATGTTGCAAACTGAAGTCTTCAGCACATCATTTATTCCAACTCTCTTCTAGTTTCAACCACATCCATTATTGCTCAGTGTTCTGCTTGTCGTGGCTCCAGGATCCATTGTCCACCGTCACCATCTTCTGTGATATCTGGGGTTCTCGCTCTACTATACACCTTTAGATCTCATTTTCTGTGATATCTGGAGTTATAAATATGAAAGTTTAAATTATAAACAATATTGCTAAATTTTACTTACAAACAAAGCAACTCAACTTCTAAAGAAAAAAAATGTGATTCAACAACAATCATGCTATATTTCATCACTCTAATTGGGATTTGTAGACGCAGCAAGACTTGCCACAAAGTCATGAGGGTTTTTATCAGTAATTCCACCTTCATCACAAGCCTTCACAGCAAGACTCTTCCAGTTCATGGCATTCTTCTTCATCTCTTTCCCTCTCTCACTCTTCATCACTTCCTCTATACATCTCTTTAGTGTCTCTCTGCTCATGATTCCCTTCTCATCAGCTTCAGCTCTCACTCCTATCTTCAGCACATCTTTTATGAACTTCGCATCTGTGGATTGGTCTGTCCACTGGGGAACTCCCACCATTGAAACCCCTGAGCTCACAGCTTCCAATGTTGAGTTCCATCCACAGTGTGTCAGAAAGCAGGCCCACAGCTTCATGATTTAGCACTTGTAGCTGAGGACACCATGTGACCACCAAGCCCTTATTATCATTCTGTGAAATGTCCAAAAAGCCCTTGGGAAGCTTAGGTTTCCAGATTCTCTTACCACCCATAAGAAGTAACTTCCAGTGTCATTCAAACCCCAAGCCATTTCCTCCATTTGTTCATTGTTCAGAGCTGCCAAACTTCCAAATCAGACATAAACGCCAGACCCACTTGGCTTGTCGTTTAGCGATTTCATGCAAGCTTCGTCTTCTTCCTTGTAAAAGTTGAAACCATAGGAGTAGTCATCTTTGAGTCTCATGTCTAAGAACATTGATGGTATGGTTGGTCCTATTGTCTTCAGAGGGAAGATTTTAGCTTGCCAATCAACAACCTATAATGTGTCATAAAATTTTATTAACATTAAGTACATCAAACGTTGTGTACATTCTTTTGGGAAAAAAAAACAGAAGAAAGAAGTCTTTTCCTAAACAAACAAAGCTTCTCCGATATTTAATGAATTTATTAGCGTCGACAGATGTGGGAACCTTTATGTTATTGTCCTCAAGGCATTTAATTTTTTTAATTATTCTAATGTAAAAAATTTATTTTGTATACAAAACAATTTTGTACAATTGCTGAAAAGATATGTACGTATTATCTAAATTTTTATTCACGTTAATGCACAGTTTTAACAATGTAGTTTTTGATTGAGTATCTGAGATAATTAAGTTGTACTGGGTGTAGAAGTAGACACATTTTTTAAAGTGGAGCAAGTTGCTTACTCTGACTAAGAGGCCTAAAACCCATCCGTTTTTTTTTTTTTGAGTCCCACATCTTTGCATGTGTTGTGAATTATGTAAACGTAAGTCGAAAGAACACTGTATCAAAAAAAAAAAAAGTCGAAAGAACAGGTCAAACCTCCGAAATAACATTATTTTAGGCCTGAGCCATCTAAACCGGAGCCTATCCAAGGTTGATCCATTTAAGCTTCATATCAATTTTTATCATTGAATGTATGCTTTCGCTATTTTATTAATTATACTTAATTATTTTTTATTTAGCTAATAAACCTATAAGTTGTTTTAATCCTTTATAAGTGACATAATCAATTATACAAAAATGTCAAGTATTTACACAATTATGAGTAATTTTTCAATTATGCCATGTTTTGATTTGAATTAGTTTTGGTTATTTTAATATTTTAGTTTGCTAATATTAACGAATACTAAAGCTTGATCATTGGAAAGAATTAGATGTATTAAATTGGTTGAGGAACAATCAACATTTATTTCCAACACTTTCAGGATCTGACAACTTATAATTCAATCAATTAATTAATTACGTGTGGCTCAAGAGCTCATAAAATCAATTACAGAGAGCCCAATCTGCTTTCTCAATGTTATAAAACAGAAGCTATACGAATATCAAAAAGATTTTACACTCTGAGATCGAAGAAGGGACTCTTATTCAATTGTCATGACACATACCGCAGTATTGTTCTTTAATTTGCAACACATTCATCACATGATAATTAATATTTTGTTCTTACTTTTATTTACTAAAAGAACTAACCGATTTATTAAAAGAACTAACCGAGATATAGTAAAAATATATTATATTAATTATACCATTTATTAAATAATTAGCTAAATTCGCTAATTATTTTAATTGTAATTAGTTCTATGACGAATTGACCATTCTTTAGCCAATAACCGGTGAAGTGATATATTAACCAACTCACTGATCAGTTTGATTTTTGTAACTTTCCAAATGATGTTCAAGTAAATGAAAGTTTTCTTTATTTCTTTTTCTTTCTTTTTGTCATTTGCATGAAGTTTGTTTGTCAGAATGTATTGATACCTATTTTTAAATAAGAAAATATTTAGGGTAGTGCCAAAGTTGCTACTGACTACTTTTATAAGATACATTCATCAATTTGACTATTAGTTATGTATATATTCTAGGAACTTCAGATAAACATGGGTAGATTGGTAAAATAAATAAATATTGGTAGAATTCAAGCTTTAGCGGGAAACGTGATTTGCCAAGCTTTAATGGGAAGCATGTGATATGCCAGTTGTAGCCTTCAGATTTATATTTGTATTCTTAGAGTTTTATGGCAAGAAAAGTTGGAATACGTGTTCAAAAATATTTTATTGCTTATTGATAACCATATGCAAATTTTAAAATACATAAACATTATAAGTTAACAAGCAGTTTGGTAGGCAACATCACTTTGTTATATTTTATTAGCACTCATTTGGATTAGTGTTTGACTGTTAATAATAAAGATAATGCATATTGCATGTGTCATCCAAAATTACAAAAAAAAACATCGATCCATTACTATTATATTAGTTTATTATATCTCCAGAATCCTTGCTTGGGGTTGAAATTGACCAATATAAGGCCTAAAACCACTTGAAGAGTTTGGAAGTGGAAAACTGAGGTCTTCTTTATTAAGGTCTTGTGTTTCCGATCAGTCATATCTCAAATTTTGTTCAGTTTCATTTCATGGCTTCATCACTTAACTTCTCAGGTCAAGTGTCTCTCTCCTTCTCTCTTGAATATCTCCTCTCAGTGTATTTTTCTTCATCTCATGGTTAATTGTGAATATCTTTTATTTTATGTTATTGTTCTATGATTAGATTCAGATAGCAAAAAGGATAAATGTTCCTATCATATGGTCAAACTTCTATGAGAGAACATGCTAGTGTACTCCATTTAGAGGAATATCCATGCTAGTCCCTTTAAGGAAGATAAAGTTCATTGTAGAGAGACTTGCTCAAAGTTAGTGAACCCAAGGAATGGATTTTGAAGAGAACGGGAATGAGAATAAGGATAGAAATTGGATTTAAAAACATTTTTGGTATGTAGGTTTTGAGCATTGTAAAGTGATTTGAATTTAATGAAAGAATATATTCAAGAGGCTCGTACATATAATCTACCATAGCATATTTACTTTAAGACTTGTACTAATGCTCTTGATAAGGTTATAAGACGAGCATTTATACCAATTGAACAAATTGGTAGGTCAATTATGGCTGAAGAGAATATAGGATTGAATTTCTATAATAACTAGGCATTCTTTTAATGAGTTGCAGGTCCACTAAAAGATTGTCACAAAATCGAGATATTTGACAACAAAAATGAAGAAAAAGCTGATCTGTTAAGCTCCTTGAAAGCCAAATTAGTTGATATAGATTCTATGGAGCATTCCTTAGGATCAGGACGTTGCATCTACAAAGTGCCACCAAAAATTCGGAAAGTGAATGAAGAAGCCTACACCCCTACGGTGGTTTCAATCGGTCCATTTCACCATGGAGACAAGAGATTGGAATCAATGGAAGAGGTCAAACTATGGTGCCTCAACAACTTTTTAAAGAGGAGTCAAGAGAAATTGTTGGAGGATTATGTTAAAGCACTAAGAGACTTGGAAGGTGAAATTCGAAGATCTTATTCAGAGAGCATATCGATGAAGGGTGACGATTTTGTTAGTATGATTCTAACTGATGGATGCTTCATCATTGAGTACTTTCTTTCGTGTCTAGATTTGTTAGAACAAAACCCTTGGCGATTAAAATTATGGCCAACATGTGACGTATGCCTAGACTTGATTTTACTTGAGAATCAGCTGCCATTTTCTGTTCTTAAATGCCTATTTGACCTAAATTTTCCCATGGGTTTTGGTGGTAGATTTTCACTCGTTGAGATAGCCTTCAACTTCTTTCGGAGAGTGTTCGTACATCGTTTCTCTGTAAAAAGGGAATTCCGTGAGAATTTTACTTTTACCTATTCTCAACAACTCCAACTTGAACAAAGGATTGCTACACAATTTGAATCGTCTACATGCAAAAGAACGATCCATCACCTGAACGATATGCTAAGGTTCTTTTACCTACCACATCAGTTACCAAAAAGAGAATTTGACAAACTGAAGCCTGTGTATACTGCAAGCCAACTACACGAGGCAGGAATCAAATTTCAGGTCAATGAACAACACAAAAGCATTACTGAGCTAAACTACTCAAAGGGACTACTGAAAATACCACATTTTCACGTGAGTGATTGGACTGAGATCGTGATTAGAAATATTGTCGCATTTGAGCAGTGTCATCTTGCTCTTGAGAGCTATGTGACTGATTATATAACCTTCATGAACTATCTTGTCAACACCGGAAAAGATGTTGAGCTGCTTGTTGAGAAGGGAATCATGAACAACTTTTTGGGCAGCAATGATGAAGTGGCTTCCTTAGTCAACAGTCTTGACAAAAATTGTGCGTTTATGACTTGCAGTAGAGATTATCTCTCTCTATGTGAAGAATTGAACAAGTTTTATGAGAATCCTTACCACAAGTATAAGGCAATCTTCAAGCATGAGTACTTGAGCACCCCTTGGAGAATAGCTTCTTTCATTGCTGCAATTTTGCTTCTTGTCCTCACTCTAATTCAAACAGTCTCTTCCCTTCTTGAGATAACTAAAAAGTAGGTCAAAAGTTTTTGTACTAATCATATCTCTTCAAAATTCCATTTGAATAATACGTTGCTATGC
The DNA here is from genome assembly GCA_025593235.1 of Vachellia pachyceras. NCBI lineage: Eukaryota > Viridiplantae > Streptophyta > Magnoliopsida > Fabales > Fabaceae > Vachellia > Vachellia pachyceras. The sequence goes on along the minus strand of JANTPZ010144784.1, from coordinate 3,261 downwards.
TCTTGAGTTTCAGACCCTGTTATATGAATAAATCATTCCTTTGCTTCTGGCGTTAATTTCAATATATTTTATATCCAGTTAGACTTAGTTGGCACAGCATTTTTATTAGTTTTGTACTGTTCATATCCTATTTCATCAGTTTAATTACTTCTTTCCCTTATTAGTATTTCTCATTACTTGTTTTGGTTTTCTTAATATTCATCTTAATTAATTATGCTAATGATCTCATCACGACCTCTACAATTTTTCTTTAGTTCCCTGGCCCACTAATAATACAAAGACCGATCAATTTGAACTGATATGAAGAATTAGATGCTTATAGCTTGTACAGCTCAAGACAATTTGCATGACTTATTACACTAACATGTAAAGCCATTGATACAGAATTATTCAGTAAATTCTTACGTGGTGTCTAACAAGGCATCTAAAGTCCAATAAGAGTTCAAGCAAGCTCGAGATTCTCTTTATGGCATTAAGGGCCCATTTTTTAGAAGGCCATTAAAAAGTGGGAGATTCAAGAGGTTGGAGTAAACATTTGGGCATCAATTTGCTTCATCAAGGGCTCATAATGTTAGTATGCCTATTTAAGATGCAAATGAGGCCTTAACCATACATATTCTAGTTCATATTCGTGCTTTTACAACCTATAAAGCCTTGAGCACGTGGTAAAGCTTGAAAATCCATAAAACTTTTTTTTTTTTGCAAAATACAGTACCCTTCTAATGAAGGTAATCATATTTGAGACACCACCGTATATCAAATAATGTAGTTGTCTCTCTTAACAGGCATTTAAACTTAGATTTGCCACATTACAAAAGATTAGTTCCTTTAGTTAGACTTTACTCCCATTAGTTGAAAATCCTTGAAATTGGTGTGAAATAAGCACGGGAGAGGTTTTATGGCATGTATGCAACGAACCCATAAGTCCAATAGTTATCTTGAATAAAGCATGAACTGGTATATTAACCAATTCAATGATCCGTTTGATTTTTGTAACGTTGCAAATAATCTTATTTAAAGTATTAGGCTTCTTTCTTTTCTCCTTTATTTCATCCCAATAAGTTTGTTTTTTCATAATGTGTTGATATGTATTTTAAAATAACGAAATATTTAGGCTAGTGCCAAAGTTTTTGCTGACTTCTAATCATGTATACTGTTTTAAGGGGCCATACGTTTTAGAAAGTTTACATTGGTATAGAATCTTTCAGGTCAAACAGTAAACGAACGAACGAACACTGGGATAATCCAAACTTCAACGGATATGCCAATTGTTTTTAGAGTTGGGTGCCCAAAAAAAGTTGGAATACGTGCTTAAAATATTTTATTGATATCCATATGCAGAATTAAGAAAAATGCATAAATATGAGGAAATTTGAGCTTCAAACAAGCAGTTGAGTTGGCATTATCACTTTATCACATTTTATTAGCACTTATTTGTATTGAATCCATCCAACTTTAAATAAATAAACCCAATAAAATAAAAATAAATAAAAATAATGTCCCATGTGTCATCCAAAATAAAAATATCGATATCTTACCATCATATTATATTACTTTATCACAATATTACTTAAAACCACTTGATGAGTTAAGAAGTGGAGTTACTTAAGGTCTGTTGTTTCAGATCATATCTGATATTTTCTTCAGTTTCATGGCTACATTATTCAACATATCATCAGGTCAAGTTTAATTTCTCTCTCCCTATCGTATTTATCTGTTAGTGTCATATTTATCTATTCTATTGTTCTATATATAACTCTGAGGTTTAAGGATCAGATTCAGACCCCAAAAAAGGATAGCTAAAGGCATACAGATTCTTTTAGATGAATATACTCTGCTAGTATTGCCTATAATATATATCAGGGAGTTGACTAAAGGAAGATGAAGGTCATTAGAAATCTTTAGGCTGAAAAAAAAATTATTTCACTTTTTTAGAAAATTAATTGAACGCTTCGGGGATGAGTTGGATTGTTGCTAGACGAGACTTACTTAAAGTTAGGGCCAACCTCACATTAATAAGATCATAAGGCCTCATTTGGCAGGTGCGAATAAGATGTTTACATTATAGCAAAACTTTCTATACTTAAGCTCCTCTGAGACGTAAGATGAACCCTTGCCAACTGAAGCAAGGTTTGTTTGCTAAATTTTATTGTGACTGAAGAGAATACCATAGGGTTAAATTCCTATTACATTACAAAGAATTTTTGAATGTTTTGCAGGTCCATCAAAAGATTTTAAGAAAATGAAGACATTGGGGAACAAAAGAGAACAAGCATCTAGTTTGTTAAGCTCCTTCAAAGCCAAATTAGAAAGCTATAGACTCTTTCTAGCTTCTTTTAGGATCAAGATATTGCATCCACAAACTGCCACCAAAAATTCGGAATATGAATAAAGAAGCCTACACGCCTACTTTGTTTCAATTGGTCCGTTTCATCATGGAGACAAGAGATTGCAATCAAGGGAAGACGTCAGACTACGGTGCCAGAACAACTTTTTAAAGAGGAGTAAAGTGAAGTTGTGGGAACATTACGTTGAAACTCTTAAGAGAGTGGGAAGATGAAACTTGACGTTGCTATTCAGAGACCATACTGATGGACAACGATGATTTTTTAAGCATGGTTCTAACTGCTGGTTTCTTCATCATTGATTACATTCATTCATGGCTAGGTCTGTTAACAAAATCCTTGGCGATTCAAATTATGGCCAACGTGTGACATAAATCTAGACTTAATTTTACTCGAGAATCAGCTTCCATTTTATTACATTCTTAAAGGCCTGTTTGACCCAGTGGCGAAGTCAGGACCTTGTTGCAGCAATTTTTTTATTTTCAAGCAAATGATAACATACTTGCTAGTATAAATAATTTGAGTAAGTTCAAATCTTAAAAATTAGTAGGTGCATAATAAAAATCTAATAGTTATTTACATAGATACAAAAAAAAATTGAGTGGGCCATTCTTTGGGCTGCTCATAACTTCATTAGGAAGCTGTAGAATATAGTCAGGAATGCTTGTGCCAACCAAAAACTGGGCAATTTCATTGCTGAAGTGGTTGCAATTGTGTGCAAGTAAATTATAAGTTTCTGCTGTGTACCGCGGACTGATTTCATCTAAATAAGTTTCGAAGACATCCTTAGGCACGTGTGTTACACCCAATTCTACAACTCTAAGGGGCGTTCCATAGGGAGTTGATCCAGCAGGAGAGCATTGTACACCCCCACCAAAGTAATACTCATTACCATAAACCACTATTCCTGTGTGCC
>JANTPZ010144783.1:1251-11939 GCA_025593235.1 Vachellia pachyceras | reverse complement strand
GGTGACCTTCTGGGAAGGGACCCATATGTCATTTAATAAAAGACCAAGGATATAAAGGTCTTTCAGTATTAAAAGTAAGGGCAAAACATGAATTTTGGAAAAAGTAGAGAAAGTAAGGGCAAAATGGTAATTATGAGAAAGTGGAAGGGCATTTAGGTCATTTGACAGAGTTAAAGTCAAAGTCAAAGTCAACCAGTTGACCAAAATATCAGAAAAATTTATAGATGCCCAATAGACAGATCTCTCTACTCTGATCACAACCACGAAACACAGATTTTGCTCTCCGATTGCTTATTTTCAGAGATTTTGGACAGGATAAAATAATCCTGTAAAATTTGAGTAATTCAAGGGGTATTTTGGGAATTATAATTTTTTTATATTCAAGATGAAAATATGGAGATTTAATGAGGAAGAAAATATCTCCAGAAAAGTAGAAAAAGATTTACCGGAATAAAGTTAAGTTTGCCGGTAAAAAGTGCAATCGGTAAAAGTAACCGAATGTGATACAGTTTGGTTAAAGTAACCAGATTTTTAACCCCTCATTACAGCCATGATTATCACTTTTTAAGGGCCAATGATAAACAAGCATTTGGCATATGTGTGGCTCCATAACAACCATTAGATTAAGATTATGTTGCAAGATGAAATCCTAACCTTCCGTTCTAATAATGCATGATTTATTAATTCAACAAATTCCCTCCATTTCCCATCTGTTTTGGCCGACTCAAACCAGCAGATTTTGGAGAAGAAGAAGACGCCATTTGCATAGGAGAAAGAAGAGAAAAACTCAAGATAAAATCAAGGTAAGTGAATATGGCATCTCAAGCTATATACCAATCTCTTCATTGTGATCTTCTCTACCTCTTCCATTGTTTCAAATTTGGATTTGGCTCATCTTTCTCAAGTTCCATGGCTTAGGGTTCTTGAGAGCAAAGTGAGAAAGAGAGGGATTTAGAGCCATTAATTAGTTACAAAAGCCTCCTTGAGTTGTAAGGAGCATATTGATATAGATATTGTTGTTGATTGAGTTGATTTAAGGGTGTAATGAATTTATGTTATAAAACCCTTCTCCATGGTTGCTGCACGAAATTGATGATGCATGGGAATGAATGTTTTCATGTTGTTTAATGATGAGAAGTTAATCTTGGAATGAGATTATGCATGTATATGCAAAGAGATCTTGCAAAACTCCACTTTTTCCAAATTTTGTACAGTTTCGTGTAGCCACAGTAATAAAGGGAAAGAGCATGATTTTGAGTATTTTGATGATTCCATTGGATTTATTAGGAAAAATTGTGTAGGTATACAAGTGTTCATGATTTTTAGATGCTTGTATATGAATCTGGAATTTTTGGAAGTTGAAGAGTAAGTGCTGTGTAATTCGTTTTCTGGAGGCAGTATAATTGTAACGTGTTTTTTTGTGGTCAAATGTTATCCAATGACCATGAAACTTTCCAGAATTAAAGTAGACTTGTCAAGATTTAATTTGATAGGTCATATTGCTTAATTGGATTTGTGTACTGGGAGGTATAAAATTTTGAAGTTTAGGCACTAAATCTAGAACAAATCCTAGCACAGTTGGGTAAACTGAGAATTCTGGAATTCTGGGTGCATAAATGACAGCAGATAATATTTTTCATGTAAAGAGGACTTAAAGAAATTCACATAGGAAGTTAAACCACCCCAACTGGATTTCTATAGAATTAATTATGATTTTTCAAAGTTTGGTCAAAATGCTGACAACTCTTGGTTACCATGCGAATTTAAGAAAGAAAGTGACCAAATGTAATTTGTAGGAACTCCAAGGGTGAAAGTAAGCCTTTAGGGCTAATGTGGCCCATTGGGCATTCACTTTTCATGACTCTAATAATATCATTACTTATCTAGGGCCATAAAGTGACAAAGAAAAAGCTATGGTTAGAAAATCAAGGTACAAGAGGAGGAGGCAAAGTCTAAAAGGTAGTGAACTTACTTACTTGTATGTATGTGATGTTTATGTTGTGCATCAGATTTTTTGGATTATGTGAAGCATGTATAAATGAATGAAGCTCTATTTTTGTTTTTACTATGGCCATAAGTACATTTCACGAAACATTGAGCATCCAGCATATCATTATGTGAACATGAGCCTATGTAAGGCAAGCATATCATGCACTAGCATTCACCCTACATGCATTGTTTGTAATGTTTGCTACTGAGATTCCTCGAATCTCACCCTCCCCCACTAACCATTTTTAGGTACAAGTTCTTCCAAGGGTAAGGAGAAAATACATGATGCAAGAAGCAAGGAATTTACATGGTTATGTATATGAATATATGTTGTAAATCTTGTGACATTTTAAGACTTTCATATGTTATGTAATATGTGCGATGAACCTTGGTATGTTTGGTTAATATGTGATAGTAAGGGACTCCCATTTGCATGATCAAGCATAACTAAAAGAGGTTTAGAAGTTAGGGTTTTAAATGGTGAAGTTTGAAAATGATGAGTTTGACTTTTTATCAAAGTGAAGTTAGTCAAACCCCTAACTTTGACCAACCGAGTAGCAGGGTAAATGAACTCCAAATGAGATGAAATTTTACAGAAACATATTTGGCATTGCAAGATTTAAAACAAGCCAAAGAACACCGGATTTTGAGTTTTGTACAGAAAGTTATGATATTCCAAAGTTTGAAGAAAATCACTGAAAAACCTGGAAAAAATGAAAAATTGCCAAATGAACAGTACTTTTTCACGCATTAAAATATATCAATTGGGCAATTTAATGACTCAATGAGTATTTTTACTTCATAGAGGAACTTATAAGCTTCAAATAGAAATTGGAAGCACTCAATTTCGATTTTTCTAGAATTAGTTATGAATTATCAAAGTTGGTCCAAAAAGCTGTGAATAGTAACTTTCAAAAGTTGAAAGTTTTTAATTTGAACCTTTTAGACTTTTTGATCACATTGAGGCTTCCCTTTGGTTTTAAATCAATATAAAATGAAGCTAAAGGTAAAGATTAAGGAGTGTCACACTAACTCTCTTATTTCCCATTTTCTTTCCTCAATATATCATGGCTCGCACAAAATCCACTGCTAGCACTTCTCCTAAGGCAAGAGAACTGCTTCCTCTGCCCCCACTCAATCCAAAACGCTTCAAGAAATGAGGAACAGAACCTTCAGAGGAAACTGTGGCCCCTGCAACTCAAAAATCAAGTGCTAGTCAACCTAAGTCCATCCTGAAAGAAAGAGGAAAGGGACTCTTGATCACTACCTCTCAATCAGTGCCCTATGTTCCTGCTACAACAAATTCTGAGACAGAAAGTGAGAGTGTTTCTCCAGAAATTATTGCTTCCTCATCAAAGGCAAAATCAAAAGGAAAAGGAAAGAAGAAAGGAAGCACTCCATCTGAACTTCCAAAGGCACCTAAAGGTTTTAATACCTCATCGGTATTTATTTATAATCCCTCTACTTATGAGGCTAAGTTAAAGAACAGACCTTTGTGCCCTGCTGTCTATGTAGATCTTAAGGAAATTGATAGAATGGGAATCAAAGTGTCAGAGTACCTTAATCACTATAAGCCTCTGATACATATTAAGGATAATTTTTGCCCTAAGATGTTCAGAATCCTTTACAATAACTTGCATTATACTTTTGTGGCAAATGAAGAGGGAGAAATAGTTTCATATTCCATGCTTACAAAGATAAGAGGGAAAGAAATTACAATCACTCCTGAGATTTTAAATGGTTTTCTTGGAACCACTCAGTTTGTTGAAAAGTTGCCTAACTTAACAGATGAAGAGATTTATAGTTTGTTGAGGCCTGGTGAGTCATTTACCACTTTGTCTTTTGAACCTTCCACCATGCCACCCCTACAGAGAGCTATTCACTACATCTATTCTAGATGTTTGGTGAATAAAAGTGGGAATTACACTCACCTTGCTCACATGGATTATCGTAATCTGGCATGGATCATGAAGAAAGAAAAGAGAAACATAGGAGAACTGGTATTTGATGAGATGTGCAGGTTTGTGCACTCAGGATCAAAGAGGATTACAATGCCTTATCCTTGCCTAATCTCTTTCATTCTGAAAAGTCTTAAGATTTGGCATATATTGGATAAGGTAGTAGAGCCAGTTAAGTTTGGATAGGCTCATCTTCACATAATGAATATAGATATAGAGAATCCTCAAGCACATATCAAGAAGAAGAGGAAAACTATATCTGCTGCATTTCAGGGACATGATGAAGCTCAATCTTCTGAACCCCCACAAAGCACCCCTGCTCCATCTTTTGCCAATGCTTCTATTCAGCATTACTTCAAACAGAATTCAAGAAAATGAGTGAAGCTTTCTTTCAGGCTCAGACTAAGGAATATCTCAAGAATGCATTGCACGTAGCAGGAGACTACTTCTCAGGAAGGTCTCTAGATGTTGCAATCACTTCTTTATCCCATGACCTCATTGTGTTCAGAGATGCTTTCATAGAGAAGTTTGACAACTTGCAGAATGTTGTGGTTGGTTTGGACAACAGAGTTGCATCCATTGAGCAATTTATCATAGAGTATCAGGCCTCTACCTTTGCTCCTCCACCTCCACCTCCATCTCATCCTCACTCTCTAGATAATCCCCCTACGGATGTTGTGCTGGCCATGATAGATTTTTCCTCTTCCATCTTAAATTTTGAGCCACAACCCATGTAACACCTCTTATTTTCCCCCTATATGCTTGTATTAGATCACTTTTGAACCACTCTTAAGCCTTAGATATCAAAAATTGTCCAAAATTGTAAACTTAGATTTTTAAAAATGTAGAAAAAGTTGTTACTGTTCATAGGGCATTTTTCAGATTTCTGGCCCAACTTTGAAAAATCATAATTAATTCTTGAAAAATCGAAATGGAATGGTTCCAATTTCTAAATTTAGCTTATTAAGTGATCTATAGGGAAAAAAACTCATTGGCCCAAAATCTTGCCCATTTGAATCCATTTATTCCGAAAAGTTGTACTGTACAAATGGTCACTTCTAGTTTTTCTAGTTTTTCTCTTAAACTTTGGAAAATCATATCTCTCAAAATACACATCCAAATTTCGCAAACTTTATATCATTTAAAATCTTAGTATGTGTAGTTTCTGATTGAAAAGTTTCAGCTAAATTGGAGCTTGTTTGCTATTTTTTAATACCCACGTGAAACATATTCATTTTTCAGGGCCTTTGGAACTCCTTAACTTTGAAAACCAATTTTCTTTAAAATTTACCAAAATCTCTTTTTGGTCCATTAACCCACCTCTAACATGCATGATTATCCCTTTACCATTCCTTATTACTTTTGGCCCATTTCATGCATGCATTATGTAATATCCATGATTTTTTTTGCTAACTGAAATAAATGTTAATCTGGTAGTTATGAAATGAATTAGAACTCAGAGATAGATAGTACTTAAAGAGAGAAAGGTTATGGGCCGGAAGTCGCAAAGTCAGACTTGGCCTAGTGGATGGAATTCCGTAAGAACTCCAAAGTTAAGCGTGCTCGTCCTGGAGTAATGTGAGGATGGGTGACCTTCTGGGAAGGACCCAAATGTCATTTAACAAAACGACCAAGTACATAAAGGTCCTTAAGTGTTAAAAGTAAGGGTAAAATGGGAATTTTGAAAAATTAGAGAAAGTAAGGGCAAAATGGTAAATATGAGAAAAAGGAAGGGCATTTTGGTCATTTGAAAAAGTCAAAATCAAAGTCAAAAGTCAATTGTTGACCAAAAATTTTCAGATGCCCAATAGACAGAGCTCGACTCACTGATCACAACCGTGATTCACGGATTTTTCAGATTTGTACTGGATTTCTGGCTATATAGTTTTGAAGGGCAGAAAAGGGAAAAATAATTATTTAAGGTACTAGGAATCCCAAAGATCAGAGGCCAGAATATAGAAAAATTCAGTGAATTTTATAGTATTTAATAAAATTATTGCCCTGTATATGATTAAGGCGATTTTCCTGAATAAGGGGAAAAAGACCTGAAAATCCCCGAAAGATAATTTATTTCAAAAATTAATTTTGGAAAATCTAGAGAGCATTTTGGGAAAAGAAAAAGGGCTAGAGTATCTGTGAAAAATGGAGAAATTTTTAAAGCCCTAAAAATATTTACCCTCCGATTGCACATTTTCAGGGGTTTTGGACAGGATAAAATAACCCTGTCAATTTTGAGGAAATCAAGGGGTAGTTTGGGGATAAAAAATTTACCATATTCAAGAGGAAAATATGGAGATTAAATGAGGAATAAAACATCTCCAGAAAAGTAGAAAAAAATTTACTGGAATAAAGTTATGATTACCGGTAAAAAGTGCAATCGGTAAAAATAACCGAAAGGGATCCAGTTTGGTTAGCCAAACCAGATTTTAACACCTTAGTTACAGCAATTATAACCACTTTTGATGAGCCAATAAGAGCCAAGAAAATATCTAATAGGTGGTGGAATTTTAACCCTCAGATTTAGTTGAAAATTCAAGATGAGATCTTAGCCATTCATCTTATTATGAGAGATTTTATTAAAACATTTTCCCCTCTTCTTCACTTTGGAAGACCTTCTTGGGCAGAAAATTGAGAGAGAGGAGACGCCATTTTAGCTCACACAAGAAGAGAAAAGCTTGAAGAAATTCAAAGGTAAGAGATGGAAACACCTAAAGCTATACATGAATTTCATTCTTGTGATCTCCTCTTCACTTTCCATGGATTGTAATTTTGATTTGGTCTCTCTTTCTCAAGTTTCATGGTTAGGGTTCATGAGAGAAAAGTTATAAAGAGAGGGATTTAGAGCTCTTGGTTGGTTGTAAAAGCCTCCTTGTGTTGTAAGGAGTGTTTTGGTATATATGTTGTTGCTGTTTGAACCTTGTTTTTGAATTTTGTAAAATTTGGGATGATGAACTTTAAGGGGAGATGCTGCCCAAATTTTTACTTGATATAGGAGAGTTAAATTCAAGCTATACCATCCATGAAAATGAGTTTGAGATCAAGAATATGTTGGTATAAGTGTTAGAAGTTGGAAAGAAATCATGTTGATGGTAGTTTGGGGTATGTCTTGGCCAGGACCAAATGACGCTTTACAGTGAGCGCTAAAACTTCCTCAAAGGTTTGGGATGGCTCAGGATCAGTGCTAGGGTGTCTACTATGTTCAGAAGTTTAGTCCTAGGCATGGCTACTAGCTAGACTCATAAAATTAAAAAGAAAAAATAACAAAACACAAAGTTAACACAGACGAAAAACAACTGCAGCTGTCGTTGGCCGCGGTGAAAAGTATGGTTCGTCGCGGTGAAAATGTAATTTCGTCACGGTGAATCATCTTTTTCGTCATGATGAAAATCGTAGAACAAGCGATTGCAGTGACACGCAATGAATGAAAAACAAAATGAAAAACGAAATAAAACAAAAGAAAAAGGATGGAAATGCTTACTCTAATCGAAATGACTGAAACGGTGCGGAGAAACGTGAGAGTCGTGGTGGCAAATGGTGGAGGAACGTCAATGGTAGAGAAAGCACGACAGAGATGTCGAAAATGAAGGTGAAAGATGAAAATGGAAAGAAAAACAAACTTAAAAGAAAATTGGCGGGAGGCGAAAAGACACGATTTTCGCCGCGGCGAACCAAGGTTTGGTCACAGCAAAAATATGAAAGGTCTCCATGTTGGCTACTGCGAAAAACAAATTTTGTCATGGCGAACACTTCCCGAGAGGACACACAAGACACTCAACATAATTGGCTGCGGCAAAAATTGAATTTAGTCGCGACAAAACATCACAGAGAAGCACAAACATAGAGATGGAAACACAAAACACAAGACAATAGCCAGCATTCAAGCCTAAAACTTCAACCAATCAATATGCACATCCTAACTCTGCAAGCAAAACTCTTTTCAACAACAAACCTCTTGAAACCAAGCCAATCACAAATTCAAGGGAGTTTATTAAATTCAAAATAATCCTACACTATAAAAAAACTAAGCTACCACTACTGGTAATGTTCCTCCCCCACACTTGAATCATTTATATTCACAACATAATCATTGAAAGCTCAAAGCAAATGACTAAGGGAAGGAAAGGAACAACCTAAGAATCATAGCGGCTTATGGGTTTCATCGGCTTTCCCATGCTCTTCTTTTGATTTTCCATGCAGCACATGCATTGGTACAGCCGGTTTAGTTGACACTCTTCTTGATGGCTCTGCAAAATCAATTGAAATACCTCTCCCAGAGGTGTCATCATTGTTTATATAGGGAAAGGTATTTATACACTCATCGGTTGTGTATGGCAATGAAAGTGTGCTATCAACCGATGCAACATGAGTGCATTTTTCAATAGTTTCACATGAGCAAAATAGGGGATCGGGGGCTTTAAGAGGAATTTTCAAATCTTTTTCATCAAATGATGCACATGAATAAAGATGTGAACATGGTAGTTCATTTTCTATTTCAAATTCAGTGCATGCATCATCAATCACAACATCAAGAGCATCACAACAATGAGTAGTCCTCATCATATGGATGTTTCATAGCCTCATATATATTAAAGTTGATCTTACTTTCCCCTACTTCCATCGATATGCTTCCTCCTTTCATGCTAATAATAGTATTAACAGTCCTCAAGAAGGGTATACCTAAAATCAAGGTGGACTCGCTAACGGATTCTATAGACATGTCTAGCACATAAAAGTCAGCAAGGAAAACTAAGTCTTCTACCTTCACAAGAATATCCTCAACTATCCCATCTGGATACCTAATCGATTTATATGCGAGTTGGAGTACTACGGATGTAGGCTTCAAGTTCTTGACCCCTAGGACTTGATAAACCGACTTTGGCATCACATTAATCATAGCCCCTAGATCTAATAATGCTCCCACATGGTATTCTTTCCTATAGTGCAAAGGATGGTAAACAATCCTGGGTCTTGACATTTCACATGAAGTTATGGTTTAAATAAGGCTGAAACATTAGAGCTTACTTGGACTCTTTCATTAGGTTTAAATTCCCTTTTATTTGTGCATAAGTCCTTGAGGTATTTAGCATACTTAGGGACCTTTTTAACTAAGTCAAGCAATGGTATGTTCACCTCTACTTTGCTAAACAAATCATAAACTTCCTTTTCACTATTCTTTTAAACAAGCTTTTTATTCATCAAGTATGAATTCAAAAAAGGGAGTTCATGATTGTTTACCTCTTTACCTTTTGATGAGGTAGAGCCATGCTTGTTTCTTTCTTTGTTCTTGCTTGTTGCCCCTTCCTCCAAGACTCTTCTTTCTTCTTCTTTTTGTTGAGGTGATGCACTCTCTCTTTTAAGCAACAACTCTTCTTTTGTGCTCTCACTTCTCTTCTTTTCTTTTTTAGCAGCTTGTGGAGACTCTTCGAATTCACTGGCTTCTTCTCTTTTCTCATATTCTATTTCATCATCAAACCTCACTTGCCTTCCACTTCTTAAATTAATTACATTTAATCCCTTAGGGTTGATGACGGTATTAGAGTGTATGGAGCCACTACTCCTTGCTTGTTGTTCACTCAAATTGTTGGAAAGTTGAGTGATGAAGAAGTTCAAGTTTTCGGCTTTGGTTTCCCATTGCTCTATCCTCTTCTCCAAAGAAGCGTATATCGCGTCATTCTTCGAAGAGTCCTTCTGAATAAGTGAAGCAAGCGAATTGAATTGGTTGACAGTGGAAGCCTTCTCTTCCTTGAGTAGCACCAACATGTTTTGAAGTAGTTGATTAGTATCCTCCTTTGGTTGCGCACTCAAGGCTTGTTGTGTATTTTGAATGTTGGAGTTAGAAGGTCCAGCTTCTACACTCCTTTGAAATCTCTGGGCATTGGCTTCTTCACCCCTCCAACTGAACTTTGGATTAGATTTCTAACCCTCGTTGTATGTGTTTGAATAGGGATCTCATTTCTGTTTAGTCTCCCTTGGTACATTGCAGAAACTTTTTCGAATCGGCTTGGGCACACACTTGAAATATGCATAACTGACCCACAAGTTTCACAACTTGGAGCAACTAAATCCATGGATGATGGTGATTTATTAGCATTTAAGTTCTTCAACTCAGCAGTGATAAGAGACAATTGGGATGTGACTTTACTTTCCAAAGAATCTACCTTTGATTCTAGGGTGTCCATTCTTCTGTTATGAGCACTTACATTTCCAATTTCATGGGCAGCACTAGTGTCTCTTACACTATACTGTTGATGGTTCAAAGCCATCTTCTTGATAAGCTCTCAAGCTTCTTCGGTGGTTAAATCAATTAATGAACCTCCAGCACCCGCGTCTAACATTCCTTTCTCTTGGCTCTTCAACCAATCATAAAAATATTGAACCAACTGCTCATCCGATATTTGATGGTGAGGGCATCTTTAAAGAAGGTCTTGAAATCTATTCTAATAATCGTATAATGATTCATCACACTCTTGGCGTGCGGAGTAGATTTCCTTTCACATTGATGACGTTCTTGATGCTGGGAAGTACTTTTCCAAAAATGCTTTCCTCAGATTAACCCAACTTTGATAGGCATTCGCTATGACACGCCTTAATTTTTACCTTTAGCTTCATTAAATATCTATTTGGAAGCATCTTTAGGCCTTTAGTGACTTAGAGTAACCAAAGAGTGAAAAATAAAATTTTCAAGTTTAGAGTTACTATTCACATCACTATTCACAGATTTTTGGGCCAACTTTGAAAATT
>JANTPZ010144782.1:0-24688 GCA_025593235.1 Vachellia pachyceras | reverse complement strand
ATCCTCCACTATTGAGGAAAATGCACCCAAGCTCTTGATCAAGTTTCAGAGCTTCTCTCTTCTCTTCCTCTTTGCTTCCTGCTCTTTATTTTCTGTTGTTTTGTTACCTTGCTCCGGCAAGAAGAGTCCGTTTAATCCTGGGGAGTTGCCGACTTATGGCGGAATAACTCTTAAGGACAGTGTCCTCGGGCACGACTCGGATTAGTTATTTTTCTAAATATTGTTATTATTTTCTTATAATCTAAGAGTTATGCTGCAACTCTTTTTACTTGCAGATGTTACTGCCAATAGTATGATTACAACGTTGCCGAGGAGCTTGAAGATCCACTGATGTTCAAGTGCAATTTTACAACACCATGCCCCTTCATGCAGGGACACATAGCATTCACACAAGCTACCAGGAAGGTCAATAGGGAAACGCGTGAAATGCTTATATATGCATCAGTCATTATTCTTCAACTGAGACACATATACCATTATTTTCTCTGTTTTTTCTTCCAACTTCATTAGTTTTTCTGCAAATCAAACCATGGCTTGGACTTTTTTTAGTTTTACTCTGACGCTTACTCACTGTTGTCCTGAATCGAATTATGACCTTTCCCTTCCTCTTATTGCTGCATGCTCTGTACGAATTGGCCCGTGCCTTTTCTTGTGCGGGAATGCAGTAAAGAAATACTTTTACGCAAGTCGAAGTAAATATATGAAGGAGATTATTTCATTTTACGAAAAAACACTGTTGAACATATATTTGACTTTTTTTTTTACAAGTGAAACCAAAAGCCTAAGCCCTCAAAGAGTTCAGATCCATAGTTTTGAACTCCCCGAAGTAACTACTAGTTTCTTCCCAGCTTCAGACTTCACCTGTACGAGTCTAACACAACTGCAGTGCCAGATTTGGATATAACTTCTTATCAGCTACAGTGCTAGATTTGGATGATCACTTCTTATGAGCTACCGTGCCAGATTTAGATGATAAATTCTCAAATCTGACACAACTGCATCTCAGTTCTTGTAATTTGAGTGGCACATTTTCAAATAAGATCTTCCAGCTACAGTCACTCACTTATCTTGATCTATCAATTAAATCAAGACTATGACCTAATCCTCTGTTAATTACATCAACCTTTGTTGACCATCGAACATCGTATTGACCATTTTATTTATGAATCACGATGAAGTTTCTTATTTTCATCCTATCAATTTATAAAATCACACATACTAATTTTAAAATATTATCATTTAGCTTTAAAATCTTGTGGTGATAAATATAATGAATTTACCTAAAGTTTTTTCCTTTATTCTTTATTCAAAATATTTGTATATAATAAAAATGCGAACCTTGTTAGATTTTGTTTGTATTATCTTTGGAAAAAAATATGGATTTATGTATGTTAAGATAAAATTTATCTTACTAATCAATAGATCATGTTAGCTAGGTAATCGTTAGTACCGTTAATCTATTCAGAGAAATTTTTTTTTTTGGGGATATATGGGCTAAGCCCAAGAGACAAAAAACACACTAGTGTCCAAATCGAGGAAAAACAACTCCCTCCCTATCATCAATTACAATTTTGGAACTGTAGCAAAAAAAAAATTACAATTTTGGAAACAGCTTCCGGTACTGTCTCCTAAACGATCTTTTGCTCATGCTGATCTAGACTTAATCTCACCAACGTATCCGCACATGGTTTGCTTCACGGTAATTATGAGTGAAAATCACCTGCCAGTCCTGACTCAGTAAGTCTCTCAGTTTCCTACTGAGGAGGTAACATCCCTTAATTTCCTTATCTGAATTAATCTTATTGATCAATTGTGCCGCATCTGTTTCTGCAACAACCTTCTTGAACCCCTTTTCCCAAGCTAATTGCAGACCCTCAACAATTCCCCATGCCTCCGCCAATCTCGCGCTACAAGGACCTAATTTACGGGTAAATCCTTCCAGCCATTCTCCTTGGTTCCCTCTAATTAATCCTCCGTACCCTGCTGAACCAGAAGCAAGAGTTGTCCCGTCTGTGTTGATTTTACACCATCCCATCTCAGGTTTATGCCATTTAACCAATTGTATTTCAGAGGTCCCCTTCTTTTCAAGTCTATCGTCCCATTTTTGTTCACATTGCTCCAGAAATTGACTAATAATCCTCTCCCCTGCAGGTGGACGCTTGAAGTCAGCATCATGAGTTTGAGCGTTCCTCCACTTCCACAACATCCAGCAAGTCACAGCAAATCTCTCAGGCCACCCCCATTCACTTGCCCTTTTAGCTTTCCAAAGCACGTTCCTCGTGATCCAGCTCCTCAAGTTAGTCTTGAAGAATGTATTTCCCATGTTAAAGTTGAGAATTTGCCTCCAGACTGTAACAGTTAGGGGACAATCCCTTATCGCATGAATTGTATCCTCTCTTTCTAGATGGCATAGAGGGCACAAGTATGAGTCTCCTCCCCATTTACTCATTCTATCTTTTGTAGTAAGTCTATCATGGAACATCAACCATATAAAAGTACGAATGCATTCAGGAACCTTTAGCCTCCACATTCTCTTCCACACCTTACTAGTTTGATCCTCATTACTTCCTTTTAACCATTTATATGCCGAAGCTGTTGAGAAGGCTCAATTAGGTGCTAATTTCCATTTCGCTTGGTCTGGTCCCCCATCTATGAGTGGTGGTAGCATATCCAATATCCTTTCTCTGGTTGGCTCAGGGATAATATCTTCGATTGCTATAAGCTCCTATTTACCTTCATGGTCTATCAGTTCCTTTACTCTCATATCTTTTTCTATGCTTCTCTCATCTGAGATAT
The DNA here is from genome assembly GCA_025593235.1 of Vachellia pachyceras. Taxonomy (NCBI): domain Eukaryota; kingdom Viridiplantae; phylum Streptophyta; class Magnoliopsida; order Fabales; family Fabaceae; genus Vachellia; species Vachellia pachyceras. Next base: position 21,892 of record JANTPZ010144782.1, on the reverse strand, counting down.
ACTTGATCAGGGGTCCTTCCATACTAACCCACCCATCAGTCCATACCCTTGTGTTCCTTCCATCTCTCACGTCTATTTCTATGTTCTCTTGTACTTTTGGCCATAATTTGGCTAACTTCTTCCATAATCTTGAATGTCCTAGTTTAGCTACCAACTTTCCTTCTATGTAAGAAGGTCTCTCATACTTCCCCTGTAACACTCTTATCCACAGCTCATTTGGAGCCATTTTGAAGCGCCACAAAAGTTTACAGAGAAAGGCTTCATTCAGTTCTCTCAAAGCTTTGATATTAGCCCCCCTTTCGCCTTCGGTTTACACATGGTATCCCAATCTACTGCATGCCATTTCCTATCTCCCCCCGTTCTCCCCAGATGAATCTTCTTTGAGCCTTCTCAATATCTTCTATAACTCCTTGAGGAAAGTTGTCGTGCTACATAGCATATATAGACATTGGGCCTATCACATAATTAACTAAAGTCATTCTTCCCGCAAGGGAAAGGCTATTTGCTTTCCATCCACTGAGTCTTCTTTGTACCCTTTCTACAATGTTCTTATATTTCTCCTTCCTCTTTCTTGGATTCGCGATTTCCACTCTCAGATATCTCCCCAGGTCTTCAACCTCCTTGAACTTGCATTGCCCACATATCTCCTTCCTTGCTTGTTTCCTCACGTTAGGAGAGAAAAATATTTGTGTCTTTTCTCTGCTAACTGTATGCCCTGACATTTCACCAAATTCCTGCAAACAAAGAAGAATAGTTTCTATTTGGTTAGTATCATCTTCTGCAAAGAGAACCAGATCGTCAACGAATATCATATGAGATATGATAGGACCCTTACGACCCGCTCTCATACCTTTCCATTTTTTCTCTCTCACTCTGTCTAAGATTAGATGTGTAAGTTTTTCCATGCCAAGAACGAAAAGATAGGGGGACACCGGGCCTCCTTGTCTCAGACCTCTCATGGGGGAAAGCTCTCTCATTTTCTCTCCTTGCCAAAGAATACTTATCGAGGTTGTAGCAACACAACTCATAATTCTCTCTTTCATTTGTTCTGGACACCCTATGTCAACCAGCACCTTCTCCATGAATCCCCAGCTAATTTTATCATAAGCTTTTTCTAGATATACTTTAATAGGCATGTAGCCTTTCTTTCCTTGCTTCCTTCTCATCAAATGAATCATCTTATTGACAATTATTATGTTATCATGTATATTCCTTCCCGGTACAAAGCTGATCTGGAAAGGAGAAACTACCTTTGCCATGATTCCTTTGAGCCTTTTAACCATAATTTTGGTCAACACTTTATACATAACATTGCATAGGGAAATAGGTCTCAATTGGGTAACTTTTTCGGGTTTCTCCACTTTTGGGATAATGGTAATTAGGGTCTTATTCACTTCCCTAATATTCTCTACACAATTCCACATCTTTTGAACAGTTTCAATCACACTGTTTCCCACAATTTCCCAGTTCTTTTGAAAGAATATAGCTGGAAACCCATCCTTTCCTGGCGCTTTCATTCCTCCTATGGAGAATACAGCTTCCTTAATCTCCTCCTCTTTAAGGTCTGACTCCACTCCTCTTCATTCGTTTTTGTCAATGTGAGGCCACCCGTGTCTTGTAATACTCCAACTCCTTTGGTTTTCCTCTTCTTTAAATAAGTTCTGGAAAAAAATTATTAACCACATTCCCTACCTCTTTCTTGCCCTCAACCTATTTATTATCTTCATCTTTAAGCACAAGGATTCTTGATCTCCTCCTTCTGATATTTTTTTTTTGCATGATAGAACCTTGTGTTCCTGTCTCCATCATTCAACCACTTTATTTTTGTTTTCTGGTACCATAGCATTTCTTCTTGCGTTAGCACCTCCAGAAGCTCATCATTCAGTTCTTGTTCCAGCTTATCAAGGTATAAGCTGTTCTTTATCTGATTACTACGTTGAATTCCTGCCAATCTTCTAAGAAGAGCATTTTTCTTTTCTTTAATATGCCCAAAAGTGTGTTTATTCCATAGTTGCAACCTACCTTTCAGCTCCTCTAATTCCTGACAGATTGCTTTCTTGCCTTCCTAGACAGATTCCAACAGCTTCTTAAAATCTTTATGCATTAGCCAACTTGCCTCAAATCTGAAAGGTCGAGCTTCTCTTGAACCTTTTTCAGCTTCTAAATGCACTAGATGGGGATGATGACAAGACTTCAATCTTGGTCCCACTTGTACATTGGCCTCATGGAACATATTACTCCATTCTTTGTTGCATAAGGCACGTTCTAGCCTTTTATACATCCTTTGGGAGGGATATATCTTGGGTCATCTCCAAGTATACTTAGGAACCCCAGCTCTCAAGTCGATCAGATTACACTTTTCGATGTTTTCTCTGAATTTGATGCATTTACAAACATTTACTTCCTTTCCTCCTCTTTGCTCACTTTCCTCACTAATATCGTTAAAATCCCTTGCCAAAAGCCACAGTTGTCTCCCATTTTTTGAGAGCGCTTCCATTTCCTTTCAAAATATTCCTCTCTCTGCAGCTCTGGGGCTTGCATATACTGTTGTGAACAGCCACCTCCCCTTACCCAGTCCTTCTATTTCACAATGAAGGAATTGTTTGTAAGATTTTAATATTTTCATATTGATATTCTCATCATTCCATAGAATCCAAATACCCCCGACATGCCTTAACCTTCAACGAATGCTTTAAAATTGAAACCAATTTTCTTCAGCACTCTTTGCGTAATTTCTCTATTGCTCATTGTTTCCACAATAACCACTATCCTGGGGTTGAACTTCCTAACATATTCCTTAAGTGCAGTGCTGAAACCAATTCTAGCTGCACCTCTAGCGTTCCATGTTAAAATCATCAGAAAACTTTTCGAAGTAACAGAAACAAGAATGATACTCACAGGTACATTCTTTCTGGGCTTCGCTCTTGCCATCTCTCTAAACCATCGCCACTCTGTTGCTTCTTTGCATCATATTTCTCTTGTTGGTTTTGCCCACAAAGTTCTTCCACCTCAGGATCCATCTCATGCCTCGGTGATAAGGAATCCGGAGGCTCTAAGTTAGGCCCAGTTACCATCTCCTCCTTTGCTTCAAGCTGGCTCTTTATTTTTATGTCACTACTGGTTCCCTCGTTACTAGGCTGAGGATTCTTATCAGGCCCAAGTCCACTCTGCATCCCTTGTTCACTTTCTATCTCTCTTCTTTCCACCTCATAAAGCCCAACTTCCTCGCCTTTTTTGGCCCAAATCTCCCCTACATTATCATTAATTTTTCTCTCCCTCTTCTCTCTTTTTATCCTCATTAACTTTTTTTCCACCCTCTCCCATTTCTGCCTCTCCCTATCCTATCAACCCTTGCTTCTCTATTTCTAGTTCACTTTTCTCCTTTTCTTTCTTCTTCGTACTCCCAGAGTTCTGCCCCATTCTCCCTGTCAGTGTCAAGGTCTTCTCCTGAGATGTCAACGTCGATGTGGCCTTCGTATTCTCTCCTCCTAACTGTACTTCTCTTTGGCTCTTCAGGCTATTGGAGATATTTCATAATGGTATACGATCTGTCTCCATTCTCTCTCCCTCCACAGTGTCTTCCTCCTCTATTCCTAGCACTGCAAATCTAGATGTAGTCTCCAACTGCTTTTTCTCATTTCTGATCCCTTTCTAACCTCCCATGTCAGACCTTCCTTCCTTAGTTATCGGCCGTCTCCCTCGCCTTGGTTTTTGTGCTATCATCCATCCTCCGTACACACTCACCGGAGCATTCGTCAGAGCTGTGCTGCTTGTTTGTCCATCCTCCTTTTTTCCTTCTTCAGCCATGTTAGACATCCTCTGGATTTGTTTCCTTTGCGAACAATGCTCTAGATCGTGGCCAAATCTTCCACACTGAAAGCATATTAAGTTTAGTCCTTCATATTCAATTTTTAATTGATACCCATCAATTGTGTAACAGGGGAGCAAAGTTGCCTTGGCATCTATCTCTACACACATTCTTGCATACATAGATCTTGCCCTCGTTAATGTTATTTCATCCACCTTAATGGCCTTTCCTATTTTGTTCCCCAAGTGGAAGAAGAACTTTTTATCATAATAATCTACTGGAAACCCAGGGAGTCTCAACATACTGCTACTCTCTGGATATCCTTCCTCCAGGGGTTGAAATTGCGTTTCCAAGTCTGAGTAGTCAGGTAGTGATTTTGAACCAACCATGGACCACCTTCTAATGCAAAGTAATAATCATCAATGTTTTGGAAAGATCTAATCATGAATCCATTTCCTATTACAGACAGTTCTATCTTCCCACCCTTCTCCCAGATTGTCTACATCTTTCTCTTTAGACTAAGATACCCCATAGAGCCTCCTAGAATTTGAATGATCAGGGATTTTTTCCAGAACTTTTCTAATCTTTTCTTTTCTTCCTCTGAAAATTCTATACTAAGGACATTCGTTGTATCAGTGATTTTGATCCCCTCTGATATGTCTTCTGTAAGTTTCCATCCCATTCCTCTACGTCCTCCTCCTCCTCACTCTGATCATACCCAAATCCCTTATTACTTCCTCTTGGTTTCACAGCATCCCTATAAGAGCATGGTTTTTTCATTGTATCCTTTTCTAAACTTTCCCCTGCAACCATCCACTATTCTTCTCTTGACTGCAACGATACTACCCCTGTAAAACCACCTTCTTTCCTTGTTATTTTTTCCTTTTTCGTAGCGCTTGATTCTCCAGTGTCCATAGCATGATTCTCGTTATCCCCCTGTCCCTTTTTGAACATTGGCATGTCCTTGTAATCCCCGTTCGTCCCCTGGACCATCCATCGGACGATCAGGTGGATGCGTTTGAGCAAGGTTTTTACTTTCACTCATCAACAATGAAACAGAGCTTCTCTCTCTAACTTTCTCTCTCTCAGTAAGGGTGTTTCTTTAGCTTTTTTTATTCAAAGAAATTTAAGACCTAGTGTTTTCACTTTTCAGTAATCTCAAAATATATATATTTGAAAAAAAGCACATGCATGACACAGCCACGCTCGTCTCGATCCTTCAATTTCATCTACAACCTTTCTCTGTCCTCCACATGTCTCGTCTCCTCTTCTCTGGACGCCACGAGACTCCCCTCCACTCCAAGTGTCACATGCTGTCCTGAAAATTCTGATCCTACATATAAACATAATCACTGAACAACAATCCGTCGAGTATCAACATCGATCTACGTATGAAGCAATGGCCAGCGACGGAAGCAAGGAGTTCAGGCTGGTGTCTCCGACGATAAGCAACAAAGGCAAGATGCCAAGGCATTACACTAATAAGGGACAAGGCGCCAAGAAGAACGTGTTCCCACTGTTGGAGTGAAACAACCCCCTGGCGGGCACTAAAACCCTGGCTCTCGTTATGGAGGACGTAGATGCACCGGATCCGGAGGGCCCGATCGTTCCTTGGGCATACTGGGTGGTGGTGAATATCTCGTTGACCTTGAAGGGCCTGCCGGAGGGATTCTCCGGTAAGGAGGAGGAGGTCGGTGGAGATTATGCCTGCATCAAAGAAGGCAATAATGACTGGAAGATCCCTGGGTGGCGTGGCCCCAGGTTGCCTAATCATGGACATAGGTTCGAGTTCAGGCTTTACGCTTTAGACGATGAGCTTCATCTAGGCAACAAGGTATTATAACCTTTAACCACCTTCTATATATCTAATTTCTTATCAATATATATGTGTGTGAATATGTTTTTAAAGTATAGGAGCACATATACTTGTTCTTTATCAAAATCTTCTATATACCTAAGAAAAAATGTTGAGATATGATTTTTTCCCCTGATGTTATGTTTTTTTCTGAATAGGTGATGAGGGACAAGCTTATGGAGGTAATAGAAGGGCATGTGCTAGGGAAAGCAACGTTGGTGGCTAAATACTGACTTTGTCTTATTGCAATAATATCATATTCAAATAACTGTGTTTGATGGACGCAGTGGCGTCCTTCACTTGGTTTTTATGCTGATGATTTTGAAATGAGACAGCAATAAATGCTTAATTGTTAAATTAATCACAACCTGCTTCTCCGTTTTAATTTCTTTGTTATAGTCCTTATGCTGCAAATGCATGGTTGATGAGTAGCACAACAAAATATATTGGTTATGTTAATTAGGACGGTGTTTACTTAAGGAGAGAGACAAATTGAAATCATTTTACTAGGTAATAGGTTCCTTTAATAAACAGATATATTGAGTGTTTGGGAATTCCGTTTGGAGAAAGGAGTTTACATTCTAAGGTATTTTGCGGATTTCAATATGGTTTTATAGATTTCGAGATGATTTTTATGAATTTCGAGATGGTTTTTACATGTTTTAAGATGGTTTTGTCTTGGCTTGCGTGTACCCTTGGGAAAAGGGTGTTCCCGAACAAGCACGTAACCACTACAGCTGGTCAGATCATCTGCGCACTTTTTTTTGTAGTTCTGGTATCAAAATTGTAATAATGTCGTCAAATATGCATGGACACTATGAAGAGTGCATTTCATAAATGTGATTTTAGAAAATAGATTTATAATTAATTCAACAAGTTCAGTGTGCAAGTTAAGACAGATGCTATTCTCTAATTCCCCGTTTGGTACGCAGAATTGGTTTTGATGGAATTGGAAGTGGAACTGGAATTGGAACTGAGATTAAAAGTTTGTTTGGTATGCTGGAAGTAGTGGGGTATTATTTTAACTTAATATTTATATTTATAATGTGAAAAGACTAATATGCCCTCCACACAAAAAAATTCCCCTCTCTACAGCACATCATCTCTGACATCAGTTCGTCGCCATCGTGAAGTCCATTCGTCGCCGGTCACCAGGTTGCAGGGAGAAGTGCCGAGAAGTAGAGCAAATGGCTGAAGGGCTTATCTTCTATCCGAGCTCCTTTATCCTAGTGCTAGGAATGGCCGCTGTATTGCATCACCCCTACCTACTTCCCAACTTCACCCACTTCAAGTGCACTAGAACGGGGACCAGGACAAGGTTAGACACGCGTGGGCTCTGCGTAAGCTCGGTTCGGTGCTCCTATGGAGTTTTGAGTGAGAATCGCGAAGTCACATTGATTAATAAGAATGATTCCTTAGAAATCTGCCGAGTTCTGAATGGTATGTGGCAGACTAGCGGTGGCTGGGGCCGAATCGACCGAGACTCCGCCGTAAATGCGATGCTCCAATATGCCGACGCTGGCTTATCCACCTTCGACATGGCCGACCACTGTACGTAAAGTTCTCAGACGCTCTCCACGTTTCCTAATAAATTTTGCTCCTCTAAAGGGTCCCTGGCTGCGTGAGTATTTAATTACCGAAAAACCAACTGTAAACTTTATTTATAAATGGAGAAAAGCAAATGTGGAGAGCACAGAGGGGGTCGATTTAGGATGGAGTAGCGACACTGCATGTCCGTGTGTGTGTCTCTGTCTTTAACCGGCCATCAGAATTAGAACAGAAGAAACTGCTGAAGTTATGTAAGCAGTAGTGGGCACCCGTTTTTGGAAATGGCAGTGTTGTTGCGTTATCCTTTGAGCAAATTCACTTTCAATTCCTATTATAGACTAAGTAGGAAAAGTATTAAAGCACGAAGATGTAAGCAGCTGAGGCCATTTCAATGTGTGCAAACAGAGGATAGCCGGCGCATTGTAGTCAAGAATGGGGACGATTAGCTGGAAATATGCCGGGTTGTGAATGGGATGGGGCAAACCAGTGGTGGTTGGGGCAGAATTGATAGAGATAAGGCTGTTGATGATATGCTTAAATATGCTGATTCTGGACTCACCACTTTTGATTTGGCTGATATATGAATGGAACTCGGCACTATTAAACTTGCTTTTAGTTAGGAAAAGATTGGGCTTATAGCCTTAGACGTCTTTTACAGCAATTTAAATTTTCTAAAGATGCTTCTTAAATAACTAACGAGTCAAGAAAAGATTGTGGGATATTATTTATGTTTTTTTCTTGACGTAAGCCTCGCTCTGTATATCTGCCGAAGTAAACGTGAATTGCGCAATTTATAGTTGTCTTCTTTGAACTTTGCAGATGGACCTGCTGAAGATCTATTTGGCATTTTCATCAATCGAGTTCGTCGCGAGCGCCCACCGGAGTTCTTGGAAAAGGTCAGAGGGTGAGTTTCTGAGTTGATTATGTTACTGAATTACTTTTTCACTGATCAGAGCAAATTTCAAGTAGTTTTACAAGTTTGTCCACCAAATATACTTTGCAGAAACTTTCAAATTTTTAAGTACGTTAGGGAAATGAATTTATTTACCTATTGCGTCATGTGATGCAGTCTCACCAAGTGGGTGCCACCGCCTGTTAAGATGACTAGCAGCTTTGTACGAGACAGCGTCGATGTTTCACGCAGAAGAATGGATGTCGCTTCCTTGGACATGCTTCAGTTTCATTGGTAATATTAATCTTCGTGTCACTGTTGTGGTTGTTTGCTGTTTGATATTCTTCGTGTCAACATGTTAACTTTTTAATTGGTTTGTAACTCAAAGATTAATTATCAATATATTGAATAATATCATCCATCTTGCTTTCCATTGCCTAGCCATCTGTTTATTCAGCTCAAGTGTGCTTCTCAATTGAGTGTTTGACTTGATTAATCTGGATGAACTACTTTGGCAGTTAATTTTGTTTCCTCTGGAGTCTTAAGTTTCCTTGGTTTTATTAAAATTCACTCTGGGATTGATTTAGGTGGGATTACTCGAATCCTGGCTACCTAGATGCACTAAAACATCTCACAGATTTAAAAGAGGAAGGTTAGCGTTATTTCTGACATGCAAGTCCTACCTTTTATTGAACAACTTAACATAGTTATATGCAGGTAAAATCAAGACTGTTGCCTTGACGAACTTTGATACTGAGAGACTGCAAATAATTCTTGAAAACGAGATTCCGGTTGTAAGCAATCAGGTAAATTTGTGTGCTCTAGTTTTGCTTGTCAAATATTTGTTATTAGCATTTCTGATGTTTCCTTCCTAGTTACTGAGTTCCATTGGAACTTTTCTATCATCAGGTGCAACATTCAATTGTTGACATGCGTCCCCAACAGAAAATGGCAGAGCTTTGCCAGCTTGCAGGAGTCAAACTTATAACGTCTCTCTCTCTCTCTGTGACATAATCGAACTTGCACTCCCCATTTCTTTTTGTTTGAAATAACCAATAGTTGATGTTCACCAGTTTGAAGGGAGTGTGGGTGGAAATTTCCGGGTTCCAACAAGTTTATACTCAAAATCTATTTGAATTTTACAGTTCACGGTTGGGATAACAATTTATTATATTCTGTCTGGTGTGAGCTACGAACCCCTGCCATTTTAGTTACACACCATCATTAGTTAGCCAACAATAACTTAGATTTTCTGCCTGAATAGATCATCTTTTGTTGCAGATATGGGACTGTAATGGGTGGTCTATTATCTGAGAAGTTCCTTGACACCAACATAACCATTCCTTTTGCCGGTCCTCCACTGAACACTCCCTCCCTCCAGAAGTACAAAAGGGTATGAATTTCTCACCTCCATTATTAAACATGAGTTAGTTTAGAAACTTAATCCATTGAAGTTTCTTCCACGTCTGATTTCATTATGCTGAAAACTTCATTAAACAGACAGCCAAAAGTATAAAATTTGGCCTAGAGTAGACAGGAGAACAATACGATTGATCATACGAATTGGTTTTCTGTCCGTATGAGATCATTAGGAGAGTGGGCTTTAAATTTTATTCTTGTCCTTCTATTTTTATCATGTTCACGTGTTTGATTAATTTGCATATGTAACAGATGGTAGATGCTTGGGGAGGATGGAGTTTGTTCCAGGGCCTACTACGGACACTTAAACAAGTGGCTTCAAAGCACGGGGTCTCGATTTCAACTGTTGCTGTCAAGTACATACTTGATCAGGTGAAGTTTATATATCTTATTTTCAGAAAGTTGCATATCATTCTGAAATCTCATGTGAATATCCTTTCCATTCTTGTTTTGTTCAAACCTTCAGCCCGCTGTAGCCGGATCGATGATTGGTGTCAGACTTGGCCTTTCTGAACACATTCAAGACGCGAATGCCATCTTTGCGCTTGTTCTTGATGAGGAGGACGTGAACAGCATAAAAGAAGCCTCAGCGAAAGGAAAAGATCTGCTCAAAGTGATTGGTGATTGTGGAGATGAATACAGGCGTGCATGATCACTTGGTACATCAACCACAGCCAGGTCCATGTGTTCAATTATATAGAAGAGAAAGGTAAAAAAAAACGAATCATATACATAAAATATAAAATCTATGTGACCTTCCTCATGTTCCGTGTAATAATGCACAGAAAACGTATCCCATTAAGGTTCAATTTTGTGTCAATAGACTAGGCTTCTATGTACTTCAAAATGACCATTTGTTTTTTTTTTTTTTTCGGTTTTCTTGCAATAATACACGAATCAACCCAGGTATTAAATGGGGGCAGAAACAAGATAACGAAGAGACTGTCGAATTTCGCTCCATAAAAAGGAAAACAATGGATAAAAACTCAAATGTCTGTGGTAAACTAGTAATGAAATGATCCTCCAGCGAACGAGTCCTCGGGTTACTTGATAAAAGGGAGAGCCCATTTGAGCTGATGAAAAACAAAAGTATTTTATGTTACAAGTTTTATATACACGTAATAACAATATTTTGAACTCACAAGTAAAACCTTTAAGGACGAAGACGTTTCTCCAATTTTCTCAAAATAATACTGAAACTTTAATAATTCCTCCTATTTTCACTATATCAATTAAACAGCGCCATATCCTAATATGATGTTCTCATTTCAAAATCATAATAATGTTAAATATTGTTTTTCATTTTTATTTTGTTTAATAATGAAAAAATTATGTTAAATGTACGTGTGATCTTCATATATATACATATATAATACAAGGAAAATGTTAATCGATCTAGCCAACACTAACATCAAACCACAAACATATTTTGACGATTACGAATTAAATTACAACATCATTAATTGACTTAGTTTTTAATTGAATTTTATATTATTCATGTAAACGTTAATATTTTATTTCCCCCCTTCAATATTCTATAACGCCGCTACTACCTACCAGTTTTGCGCTAGAGATACAAACATATATTTTTTTTTAATTTAAAGTAGTAGACGCTAATCACACGATGTCATCATGACGGGATCGAATCCGTTACGTCCCACTTGTGAGACTACAAGTTTGAGGAGCTTCACGGAAGTTCCAGACTTTACTCGTGATCTACTTCTTCAGGAACAGGAGGGCTGCGTGCGGACGCTCTCGTAGCTCGCTTCTTCGTTTGTTTCCTTTTTTATGTAATTTGATTTGTATTGAAAAAAACAATACAGTATAAAAGCTCCGAACCGAGGCTAGAAGGAGGAAAGCACTGAAATGCATGCTCAAGGAGAGTGAGGGATCGCATTGCCGATTTCAAAGTGGGGGTTTCAGCTCCAAGAAGCTCCAAGAGCTGAGTTGAAAGAGCACTCTGACCACAGACATCGGCGAATCCTCTTAAGCTGCAGTGCTGCACCTGGTATCTTCTTCATTTGACCTGCTTCCCGCCGTTTCTTTCCGACATCTCTCTCTTTCTTCATTTCCATAGGCTCATTTACCTGCTTCCACTGTATTATCTCCGTTAAAGCTCATCGGTCTCTTATATTTCTATGAAATTTTGGTTGCTTGATCGCTTCTTTAGTTGACTTTCACGTGTTTGATGAAATGTTGCACTCAGGATTTGCATCTTCCATTGTGTTGTTTAATTATTTAATGTCATACTCCATTTTCGTTGCAGGATATAAGTACCTCTCTTTTACGCGCCGAAGACTTGCCAGAAAGCAACCATGGATGGTACGTGAATTCAGGAACTCTGTTATTGAATTTTACATCGGTCTTCTTATTGAAGCGATAAAAAAAGACTAGAGAACAAAACGGAAATCATAATGGTAATCGTATTCTTATTTAACAGTATATCATCCATACAATAGTGACACGTAGAATTAATGAGAGGACTCTAAAATGGAATGAGTTAATGGGCCTCTCTTGTGCTTTTGTGATGCTTGAGGTAATGCTTCAGCACTTCTTAGTGATTAGTGCTGCAGCTAGGTTCCCTATCTTGTTTGATGCTGATTGTGCATTTGATTTAAGAATTCTTCATCTAGACGATACTTTCGATTTTCCCATTAAAGCTGATGTTCATGTTATGGATAGGTTCCGTAATGTAGGATAGGAGCATCATATAACTATTAATAAAGTTTTCAATGTCTGAGCTGCACCATGTGAAGTTGTCATGTATATGGTTACGCCCGTATATGTGCTGAAAATGCATTATACTTCAGTTTTTACTACCGTCATAAATGTGTTACTTGTATTTTTTTCTGTATCTACTGAAATTCAGAATTTGATTTCTTTTCCCCACTTTGTGAACTTAATCTTGATTCTTGGTAAATCTGTACGACTTTCATCAACTGGATTTCAGGCTTACGTATCAACCAATATCCTTAGCATGAAGAATATTGCATTGACCTAAGTATTAGATTCTTTAGTTGCGTTGACTTTATATTGAAGGTGTGTTTGGTGAAAACTGCGTTGCCAACCCAAGCGCAGCCTTTAATAGAATTACTCAACAATTAATCTCACACAAATAAAATGGCAATAGAATTTCATCCTTTGGTTTAATCTCACTGCAAATATTAATGAACTGTTTGTAAATATGTTTATCAGCTTCCATGTGTAGAATTTCATCCTTCTATTTAGAAAGGTTAGTTTTTGACAATTAATGAACAATGCCTGATTAATATGTTCAACTTTCTGTGTCCTTCAGTTGATTCCGAGCCAACTATGGAGGAGACAATATTGGTTGGCGATGATCTAATGATGGGGCCTCCTTCACCTCTAGTCCCACCAGAAATAGCCTCCCATGTGCTTGAAGGTGTTGATTTGTGTGATGGAATCCTGAGGAATTTATTTTTGTGTAAGTTCTCATGTTTCCTTTGTTATAAAGGTGCAGTTCTTTCTATAGAAAGTTACTTCCAATGGTGTAAAACCCAGTTGCCAGTAGGGGTGAAACCAGGGAGAATGACTACATCGTTTCACTCCCGGTTTTTATGGAGCAGATTATATATCTATACTTTACTAATCGATAAACTGTTTAAACATTTTCTAGGTTAAAGAAAATAATTCATTGAGAGAGAAAATATGTACAAATATGAAGAATTATCAGTCCTCCTAAAGCAGGAAAAAACATCTAATAAAGAACAGATCAAAAAAGCAACCAGGCCCTCAGCATAATAGGCAAATTGACTCTGTTGAAAACCTCATGCAGAAACCTACTGAAAGGCATGGAATGACCATGTCCAACACAAGTTTCAGTAGGATCTGTTGAGCTGGAATTCCCATTTTGCTGTCTTTGTGCAACAAATGCCAACCAAAGATAGAACCCCCACGGCACCATATTGGTCATAGCCCCAAAATGCATGCATTCATTGCCCTCCAAATAGGCTGAACAAACAAATGCCTTAAACTCCTTAAGAGGTCAAATATTTGAAGATTAAGTTGAGTCTTTTTTTCTGAGAAAATGTTACTGAGATTTATTTAAATTTTGTAGGCTTGCAAATCAATAACATTGAACCATTCTGTCAAGATGAGATTGCTCTGTATCGCCAGTGCTCTGAGAGGAGGGTGAGATAATTGTGACAGATACACTTCACTCTCAATTGATTTATCTTCCATTTTATCTCTTAGCATATGTTCAATATTCCTCCAATATTAGTATATAAAAAGGGAGATGTAGGAAGCTCAATTTAGGCTAGTAAATATATTTTCCTCCCCGAGATTTTGTAGATTTGCAGGATAAGTAGAATAAGATGTCTTCCTTGCTGTCACTATTTTAAGTTTATTTTCTCTTTTATGTAGCTCTTGACATGTTTGTGGTGTGTGTTCACTACTGGAATTGGAAATGGTGGTGTAAAAGGAAATTAAGTTTGTGTAATATGCTGTTCCATTTTTGTCTTTCGTTTTTTTTCATTTGGTAAAATTTTATGCAGGACAAGGAGATAAGAAAACGTCTTCTAGATAGTGAATGTAAATTGGGTTCATCCATGCCTTTAGATGATGCAAAGGAGAGGGCTGCTCAGCTTGAATCAGAAGTTAAATCACTGGAAAGGTATATTCAAATAGTTTTTTACCAAAGAGATACAAGCTAAGCTTATATTTATGAACAAATTTCTAGGGAACGGTTTCTGTTACCGTGATGGTGGTTGTCGTTATTGTTTATTTGCTGACTGAAAGGGTTAAAACATTAAATTTTCACTATAAATGTAGTTCGCCACCTTTTTCTTTTCTATTAGTGTGTATTGATCTCCAATTGGACTGCAGGTTATTATCATTACTTAACGGTAACCATGTATTTCTATTATTATATGTCCATCCAGGAGTACAAAGTACCAAGTTAATTGACGCAATCACTTTTTCTAAGTACCAATAAGCTCCTCAATTTGTCACTGACATCAAAGTCTTCCATCTTCAATTCATGGTATTATAAAATGCAAAATTTTTCACTTGTTGAATACCATTATTTATCTTACGTGGTACAATTTGTAGGCACTTGATCCTTGCAAGTGGGGTGGAGGGTGTGGAAGGGTTCCGCCAAAGATGGAGTTTGCATGGTCGGCTTACTGATACCAAGTAATTTCTGTGAAGCACATAATGGACGGCAGCATGATTTCTATAATTTGCATTATGTCATGGTTATTCATCAGAAGTTTACATATTTTTTAGTTGTTAAGTAGCGTTATTGGCTATCTATCGATACAGGTGAGTTACTTTAAATTATTATCGCCAGCCATTTATGATATGTTTGGTATGGTGGAATTGGGAGGTGGAATTGGAAATGGAATTCATTTCCTATGCTTGGTATGGTGGAATTGGAAATGGAAATGGAATTCAAAATGGGTAGAAATGAATTCCATGATGTAACCCATGGAATTGATTTTTTGACCTCTCATTTTTTTTTTATATTTATATTCATTTCCATCCTCATATCCATATCCATTTCTATCTTCTTGTCCATTTCCATCAAAATCAATTCCAGCGTACCAAACGAGCCATTGGGGTTATCAGAACATGAAATGGTTTGGATGTGCTATACTACTATTATCAATTAGTGTAGCCAAACATGAGAACGAATAGGCAATTGATGAGATAACACGTACATAGAAGCGTCACTTGATGATAATATGCAAATACTTTTCTGTTACGTGTGATTTTGTGTAATGGGTGGATTCTGTTTTGGGCTCTTGTCTGTTAGATCCGTAGTCATGTGGTAGCTCAATTTGTTAGGGCCACGCCAGCTAGTTGCTTCTGGTTGTTGCCAAGTTGTTGCTTCTGTTATATCGAAGCCTTATAAGTAGGCTAAGGGTGTAAACGATGGATATGGAATATAAGCTCAGTTTCTCTTCTCTTTGTTCTCGTCTTTTCCTTCTTCGCTACTTGGCCTGTACCAATTGGTATCAGAGCCACTCTCTGGCGATGGCGCCAGAGACCCAATCCTCCCATAGGATCAACAACATTGAACACCGCTTGGACTCCTATGCCGTAATAGCCGAAGCTCATCGAGTTCAGCTAGAACAACAAGCCGCCGAAATCAGTGACCTCAAGCAAGTGACGTTCCGCATTGAACATCTCCTGCAGACCCTCACCAGCACTATTAAGAATTTTGCACCGTCCGTTAGTGTTGGTGCTCACATTGGGCTGTTAGCCGCGACAGAAGAGGAAATTGCTGAAGTCGAAGCCAAGGCAGCCAAATCACCCTCTTCTGCTGAAGTTGCGCCTGTTGCTCCCACTCCTCCACCTAGCACTTTGAATCTTGCTCCAGCAATCACTCAGCAGTCTCCTCCGCTGACTAAGGTGGTTTCTGCTGCACCAGGGAAGACCGTGGTGCCTCCTCAGGAAGCAAACCTTGCGAAGCAGCACAAGCTTGATCTTGGATCGATCGTTGTAACGTTCGGATTCCGTCACAGCTGTTCCTTCATTTCTCTTCCATGCTCAACTGAAGCCTCAAAGTCCCGTCTTAAGGGAAAGTCATTGTCACCATCCACAATTGCTGACGTGAAAATGCCGAATAGGAATGATGCCACCAATTCCTCTGCTATGATCAATAAGCGATAGGAGAGGTACCCAAAGTTTTGGGCCAAATTTTTTCACGCTGGCTATTTCATATGGCACCGTTGGAAGCTTTGACCCATTGACGTAATTGGAAGGAACTACCGGAGTGCAATAAAAGAAATCGCAATTCGATTCGCTAAATTGACAGAGTTGATTGGGTGTTGTAGTTGCAAGTTCCACTGCATACGAAGAAGATGCAGAACGACAGGGAAGCCATGGTGAACATCACTTCTAACTCAGCAACTCAAAGCCCTGCTACCATTTTCCCTACTTCGCTACTACACCACTCGTCGAAGCTGTTTACACCATTTGTTCACCAATAGAGCCATTTTTGCAATAACCTCCCACCATCGGTTTGCGGGATTTCTTCTTGCTCATTCGATTCTACAACACCGGTGATTATGCAGCTGCAACTTCGTAACCACACCTGAATCGCATTTTGGTGATTTGGTTTCTTTAATCATCAATTCCCTATTTTTCAGCTTAATGTATTGTCGTATTTTTCAGCCTCCTATCCTTGAGGACAAGGATCTGCTTTAGGGGGAGTATTGTTACGTGTGATTTTGTGTAATGGGTGGATTCTATTTTGGGCTCTTGTCTGTTAGATCCATAGTCACGTGGCAGCTCAATCTGTTAGGGCCACGCCAGCTAGTTGCTTCTGGTTGTTGCCAAGTTGTTGCTTCTGTTATATCGAAGCCTTATAAGTAGGCTAAGGGTGTAAACGATGGATATGAAATATAATCTCAGTTTCTCTTCTCTTTGTTCTCGTCTTTTCCTTCTTCGCTACTTGGCCTGTACCATTTTCTATGCTTCAAAATACTTCACTGGTTTTGGCCAAAAAAAAATACTTCACTGGTTAACTTTTATCTATGAATTTCATGCAGGAGAAGATTGGAGTCTTTGAAGAAGGGTATAGATGGCAGAAAGAAGGATGAGCCTACGAGTGTTTCAACTTCCAAGAGATGGTTCTTCTGGTGAAGCTGCAGACATTGCCCACTTAACTAGTTCACCGAAATTTCCCTACCATTTGTTTCTTTCACCATTTAAATGGGGTTGCATTGTAAGATAGCCATACGTTTATGTTCAGATATTTCTAAGATGTCCGAAATGATATTTTTGTTTAATTACTCTTCTAGTTTTCTTTCTACATTGCTAGAGAGAGTATAGGTTTTTTAAAATGCTATAACGCATTAACTAAATTCTATCGGTTATTTCTTGGGAAGGCACAAGTGTATACTAAAGATGCTAATACATGATCATTGATCGACACAAATGATTTACATATTTTACATACCTCAGGCTAACCGAATAAAAGAATAACCCTCAAGAAACTGAATTTGAGAGATGGCATTAAGTAGGCCAACCAAGCATACAATCGAATTTTCACTCTTGCTTTTCCTCCATACTAGTTTCTTTGACGGATACATGCAGTGGGCCCTTGCCAATTAAATGGTGTTAAGAGCTATCTCAATTCTAGGATCCATGAGGTGCATTCTTGAAGGAGCTCGAATTTTTGGCGAACGGCTATGTTGTAGAAAACCTGCATCTTATTGCAGAACTCGGTTCTATCTTCCTTGCACTTGTATGATCCAGCACAAGCACATTGCTCGGCTAAATGAGCAGCTTTGACCTGGTAACATTTGACACACACCAGATCTTGCAAGTGGTATAGTCGCTCTCTCTGTCGTACAATTTGAAGAAGTGCATTTTCCATCACCTCACGATCATATGGCTGCCCACACTGCGGCACCCCACAATTCCACTCCTGGCTTAACAAAGCTGAGTCACGGCACAAATCCAAATCCTTGCAATCATTGCAGTAGCTGCCCAAAAGAAGATTGGAAAGTCGTGTTAATAATGGGAAAATGATCGACTTGAGAGTTTGCAGGAGGAACAACAAGAGGTAAAAAGATAGAGCTGTAACACGGGTGCGCGCAGACTATATTTAGAAAGATTTCACCGCCTGTGTTCACGGATGAATGTCCAAGAATGAAACACATGCGGGAAATTTTGATTATTTTACCCCTCATTTAACCTCTTATAATGAATTTTAGAGCATGGATAATAACATTATCCAATAGGAATTTGGCAAACAAATAGCCAAGAATACCCGTATCTAACGAACGTCACCTGGCTCTCAACTAAATCATAACGGTTCAATAACGAACAAAAAAGTGATAATTATTACGTGATTAATTTTAAGATACTAGCAAACTTTTAACGTGTAATTACTAATCAATTAAGAATACTAGCATATAACTTTGTTACCTGCAGATGACATTGGGTAATATGAACGAATGACTGAGATCACGAAATTCAGCTTCTGGTGCAAACTCCCTGACACGTACAAATCTCAACAAATTCTTTCTCATGACCTACCAAGCAAAGGACAAACAGAATTATTACTTTGCTAAACATAGGGTACCATAGGAACAAAATGATTTTCTGCTACCCAGTTCAGATAGTTTAGGCAAGAAATCATGAAAAATACTGTTTGGATCTTATATATACTGTACAATGAAGTACTGCATGAGTGGATATATAGCAATCCAAATCTGCTGAATCACTCGTGTTATAATCTCCTAAATCCTAGGTTTCCCCATTCCTTCATCTGGCTTATATTCTTCATGTAGCATTCAGATCAAATGACTCTATGAAATTATGTCGATACTTTCACATATTACGGGTAACGTACAAGACATCTCTATTTTTCCCACCGGGAATCCTAACTTAATGTATAAATTTTTAATCGACAGTGGTTACAAATTTCTTAGCATCGCCTACCCAATATTATAATTGATGTTGTTTTTGTTATTGTTATTATCATCATCATTATTATGCCAACATCAACGATCATCTTCCCATTATTAGCCAATCATGCAACAATTGACTGTGCAAATCAGACACTGCGAGAGCAAAATTGTAGTTAGTTCATCTATTATCTCATGTTAAGGAATTATTCATTAGATATTACCAGAACATCATGCTGCACACTCTGGTCCAGGGCGAGGACGGCACAGACATGCTTGATAAATTCCAAGGCTGCATCCCCCTTGTGGAGATCAGCTGCAAGTTGAGGATTGCCAGAGGATGCATTCTGGTCCTTTTCTAGTCTTATCTCCTTCATATGATGCATAATATCGCCAACAATTCCCAGAAGTTTGTCTGTGAAGTAAGAGCTGATCTGCAGAACATAGTGCAAACCGAGCGATATGTGGAATCAAGAAGCCAAACAGCAAAAATAAATTTCACTGTCATTGTTATACCTGCCCTTTAATATATTCTGTCGCATGTGATTCTAATTTCTCTGCAGCTCCAATAGTGATTGATGGGGTGCAGGAGTCTCCATCTTGTGATGAAGCCGGTATTACAGCTTGTCTTTGTGCATAGTTCCAGGGAATGTACATGAATTGAGAAACAATGAAAACAAAGTGGTCCTGTAGAGAGCCAGAAGAGTTCCAGAAAACAAAATGGAAAAATCAATCAATTCTCGTGTTAAAAGGATAACCAACTAACAAACTAATATCATGTTATAGGTTCTTTTCCTGTATTAACTTTTATATTCAAACCATATTTCATCTTATGAATTTACCTGAATTTTCTTTGGTAAGTATTCGGCAATGTTCCAACTTGATATAATGTCAACTTGAGATTCATCATTTATAGCTTCATCAGATTTTGCCGGTATTCCACCATAGTTATACTACAAAAGGTAAAGCAGAATAGAATGACTTGGTGTAAGCATAAATTATACGCTAGTTTGAGGTAAAAAAAGGAAAGATGAAATGATGACAAGACTGCAAAACTAGGTCCACTGCAAAGTACATGAAGAAAATAAGATTAACTTCACAACAAAAATGTTGTCTAATATTAATTTTCACGAGTATAAGATCCGTTCATCATTTGGTCACCAATAGGCATTCCACATCATGTCAAATTTGCATGTCCCTAGCTCAGTAAATGTAATGCGTGATATGAAATATTTGACCAATAGAAGTGAAAGCATCTAAGCGATAAACAGATCCAATACTAGCTTCATCAATCAAGAAAATTTTCTACCCTTTTTAAAAGAACATTCAAGAATTTTTAGCACCATTTTGGCGTAAGATTCAAAGCCCACAAGGCAGAAATAGATTAGAGTACACCAAAAATGTCAACATGACATGCGTTACTGAATTTCTAAAAGCAAATGACCCTCGTATTCTTAATCTTATGCGATCCAGTTATACTACAAATTTTCCGCCCAAGCATTAGCTCCGATCTATAATATTAGCAGTACAACTTCACTCCAACATAACTTTTGAGCTATGTTTAACGTCAAGATTTTGTAGAAAATAAGTAAAACTGTTCATCCCAAGACAACATAAGGCACCAACGCAGAATTTCCGTGAAATCAAAACAGTCGTGAAAACAAAACATGCCTGGCAGGCCAGTACTAACTCAAAGCACATCGATTCAAACTAGCAAAGGAGCTCTGTGTTATGTGTAATTGCTTCATCAATAATGAATAATTTGTCAAAAAGAACGGGTAGGCAATACAAAGGAAAAGAAAAGGCTGATCAAACCTGATCCATGAATAGCAATGAGTTCCAGTACTGAAGCGGTTCAAGTTCAATCCATTCAAATAAATCTCTGCAGGATAGGCAATACAAAGAGTTAGAAAGGGTATGAACAGTAATTCCAATTACCGTGGATTAGTGAGGACAAAAGAGATCATTTTGTCCGACCTCCCAGTAGTTATTTCACAAGAAAACAAGGCTCATCAGGAAAAAAGTTGTGAATGTTTCACTCTAAAATAAGGTAGCGGACCAAACTGTCCAACTTTTGCTGCCTTTGCTGTGCATTTTTGTTATCTTAAATAAAAGAATCTGATTGCTCAAAAAAGAAAAAGAAAGATAAAAGAATCTGATAATATCATCGATAACTTTTATAATTTCTATGGCATTGAGGAGACAAACCTAGATTGTAGAGTTCGTAATAAACTATCACAGTAAGCTTTGGCTGCAGACAAGTCATATTTTCCCGTGTCTATGATTATTTTTGAGAAGTTTGCAAAAACAATTGATGCACCCAATTTACGGAGCTCTGCCAACAACAATGCAAAAACCTTCTGCATGACCTGTAAATATTGATGTGATTCACAGAAAGACATTAAAGATTTTATCCTATATACATAATTCACGAATGCTATGATTTAAAAAGGAAGCAATTTAACTAAAAGGAAAAGCTTTACGATCTGACAAATATCTGAATGATTTCATTCAATTTGCCATTGTGAATTTACTGTCACATTTGGGTGGACAAAGTGAGTGAATTTAAGGAAAAGAAAAGAAAAAAATAAAAAAATCATCATGTGCCAGTGTTCATGCATCATACTGCGTTTTTTAATGTACAATTACTTTACCTTGTGGAGAAGTTGGTGAAGAGCTGGATCGTGCAGTTTTGAGTGAGGGCTGAGATTTGAGAAGGAAAGAAGTTATTAAGCCAAAAGATGAGAATGGGAAACAAATAGATAAATATAAACCTGCATAGCCATCTATATAGGTGTTGCAACATTGCATCAGCATAGACATTTCCAGATGTAACCGCGTCTGCAAGGCACCGTTGGATTAAATGCTTTAGGACTCGAAAAGCATGTGCACATGAGGTAGCTTCATCAGTGCCAATCTGATCATTTATGGCAAATGGTCCAGAGTTTATGTCGTTATCATATCCTAACAATGCACCTCCTTCC